>CAUYRH010060243.1:0-54325 GCA_963574655.1 Perodicticus potto
TCAGTACTTTATAGATTTGACTTGTATCCTTGCAATATGCTCCATATGTGTAGTCCCACCATTAACCCACCCTCTTTTGAACCACTCCCTCCCTTTCCATCCCCCTCCCCTTCCCTCCTTCATCCTGCACTATAGTTGTGATTCATCTCTCATATGAAAGTGTGAGTGATTATAAATTGGTTTTATAGTAGTACTGAGTACATTGGATTTTTTTCCATTCCTGAGATACTTTACTAAGAAGAATATTTTCCAGCTCCATCCATGTAAACATAAAAGAACTAAAGTCTCCATCTTATCTCTTAATATATTTAGCATTAACTACTATCAAATTCAAAGTGAGAAGTGTACAAGAGGGCTTCCATAGTACCACATATTAAAGAACTTTTACCGGCCTGTGGCTCAGTGGGTAAGGTGCCAGCACCATATACAAAGGTTGGCAAGTTCAAGCCCGGCCCCGGCCAAACTGCAAGGAAAAAATAGCCAGGTGTTGTGGCAGGAGCCTGTAGTCCCAGCAGCTAATCAGGAGGCTGAGGCAAGAGAAGCGCCTAAGCCCAGGAATTGGAGGTTGCTGTGAGCTGTCTTACACCATGGCACTCACCAAGGGCAATAAAGTGAGACTGTCTCTACAAAAAAAAAAAAAAATGTGGTTCCTATAATTTTACAAACTGGACTTTTCTTTACATATCTATAGAGTGAAATTTACTTTATTTGTCTTGTCGTTGTTGTTGTTCACATTAAGACTAGCAAAGAAAGATGGAGACTTTACCTCTTTCATGTTACATGGATGGAGCTGGAACATATTCTTCTTAGCAAAGTATCTTAAGAATGGAAGAAAAAGTATCCAATGTTCTCAGCCCTACTATGAAGCTAATTTATAGCTTTCATATGAAGGCTATAACCCAATTATAGCATAAGAATATGGGGAAAGTGGTGAGGGTGGGATGGGGAGGTGGGTGTATGGGTGGAGGGAGGGTAAATGGTGGGGCCACACCTATGGTGCATCTTAGACAGGTTCAGACAAAACTTACTAAATGCAGAATACAAATGTCTTCATGCAATAACTAAGAAAATGCCATGAAGGCTATGTTATACTGTTTGATGAAAACATTTCAGATTGTATATGAAACCAGCACACTGTACTCCTTGATTGCACAAATGTATGCAGCTATGATTTAATAAAATAAATAAATAAAATAAAATAAAATAAATAAAATAAAATAAACCTAAAGGGAGATATACCATTCAAACCAGCAATCTCACTACTGGGAATCTATCCAAAGGAAAATTAGTCATTACATCAAAAACACATCTTCACTCATATATTTATCACAGTACAATTCATAATTGCAAAGAAATGGAATCAACCTAAATGCCCATCAGCTGATAAGTGGATTAAAAAAATGTAGGCTTAGTTTGGCACCTGTAGCTCAGCAGCTAGGGCACCAGCTACATACACCAGAGCTAGCAGGTTCAAATCTAGCCCAGGCCTGCCAAACAATAATGACAACTACAACCAAAAAATAGCATTGTGGCTGGCACCTGTAGTCCCAGTTACTGGGGAGGTTGAAGCAAGAGAATCTCTTAAGCCCAAGAGTTTGAGGTTGCTGTGATGCCATGGAACTCTACTGAGGGCAACACAATAAGACTCTGTCTCAAAAAAAAAAAATGTGGGCTATATATATACATTGACATAAATATATACACAGACACACATATGTCATATATATGTATATACACATGTCATATATATATGAAGTTATAATGAATGTACACACAAAAGGTACCAAAAAATGTATACACATTTTAACAAAGGAAAAAAAAACTATTTAAATTGCAATACTCAATATATACCAATGACGCCTGTTATCTTTGCATATTTTATCTTGTATCTCTTACAATTGCAGAAGTCAAATGTGACTTGAGTATTACAGTTTTAGTATATTTAATACCATTTTCTCTCTGTTACAATAAACATTCTTATAATTTTCCAGTCTCTTCTAATATTCCCTACTTTGTTTTTCAATTATCTAACATGTTCTCACAGTTTAATTACGGTCTGTATTTAAATAATGCAGACATCTGTGTCCATGGACTTGTCATCTCTTCTGAACTCCAGTTCTTCATCTTTAATGACACGTGGGCATTTCCACTTAAAAGTCCTCTCAGATTTCCAAGATAACATATCTATAATTCATCTTCTCATAATTGCCCCTACTAGCTTTTGCTCTAGCTGGGTCTATATTTGCCATTAGTGTCATTAGAAAAATTAACTCAAGCTTGCAAATATGTCATCTTTAATGCTCTTCTTTCCATCATAGCCCAAATATAGTCAGGTATCAATCACTCCCATCTCTATCTTTTACCTTCATCCTCTCATACAGTCCTGTTTTAGGGCTTTATTCCAGACTACTGCAGAACAGGGTCGGATATCTGATCGTTGCTCAGTAAATGTTAGTTGAATAAATTAATGATATTTGTTACTTCCATAATTTCTCTGTTTTAATGTGTTCTACATATCATTAAGGTACAAGTTGTGAATTGATCCTCACTCAAAAATTATCTACAAATTTTATGTTATGTGAAAAATACTTTTAAAAATTCCTAATGTTTGACATTCAAAGACCTCCATACTTTCCCCAACCTTAAACTCAAAAGCTGAATCTCCCCTACTTCATTCTACAAGCCCTCTGAGTCAGACCAAACATACATGCTTATTTACTATCCTATAAACATACATCTTGCATTATCACTTCTAATCCATAACTGATCACTTTCTATTAAACATATATTGCCCGAGCTTATATAAGTCCCAGGACTATGTACTAGAGCTTCAATTGTGAATAAATACTGATAGATTACCATTCAATTTCTTAGACTGTAAACAAATAACTAGATAATTACAAGAACATGCACTACACTAGATGATTTAAAACCATAAAAGAGGGAGTCCAACAGTAGCCTGGGGATCAGGAAAGATTTCCTGAAGGAGATTATGGTTTATTGAATCTTAAAAAATTAGATGTACAGAGATGAAGTGTGCTGTATTTTTTTATTAAAGAGAAGAAAAGAAGTATTAAAATTTTAGGAAAAAGGAAGAGCATAAAACAACAACATAAAACAAAGCTTCAAAACAGCATTATGAGATTATATTTACAAGGACACTGGTTTCTGGGATTTATGGCATAAAGCAGGGCGGTATGTGAGAAGTGGAGTTAGAGATGCAACCAGATGCTCAGGGAAGTCCTTCATCTTCCTTCTTTTTGTATAAACTATATCCTGTTTAGGGCACAGGAAGTTAAGAATAGATTGAGTCAGAGATTATACATTTGGGAATTATCAGTAGAAATATAATTAAAAGATAAAGCTAATGTACAATGAAATTTAAATTTAGAAGTTCAAGGTTCACTTTCTTCCTTCCTTGTATTGCTTATGTAAAATAGAGAAAGCCTTAGTCTCAGAGCATAGACCATCTTCATCTGCAAAACGGAAATAATTTTTGTCTTGTCTATATCGTATGTTTTATTGAAAATTGTGGTGAAAAGCAAAAAGCATAAAATTGACCATGTTAACAATCTTTAGCATACAAATAATTTTTTTTTTTTTGAGACAGAGCCTCAAGCTGTCACCCTGGATAGAGTGCTGTGGCATCACAGCTCACAGCAACCTCCAATTCCTGGGCTCAAGCAAGTCTCTTGCCTCCGCCTCCCAAGTAGCTGGGACTACAGGTGTCCGCCACAACACCCGGCCATTTTTTGGTTGCAGCCGTCATTGTTGTTTGGCGGGTCCAGGCTGGAATCGAACCTGCTAGCTCAGGTGTATGTGGCTGGCGCCTTAGCCCGCTGAGCCACAGGCCCCAAGCCTATTTTTTTTTTTGAGACAGAGTCTCACTATGTCACCCAGGGTAGAGTGTTGTGGCGTCAGAGCTCACAGCAACCTCCAACTTTTGGGCTTAAGTGATTTTCTTGCTTCAACCTCCCAAGTAGCTGGGACAACAGGTGCCCACCACAATGCCCAACTATCTTTTGGTTGCAGTTATCATTGTTGATTTTAGCTGGTCCAGGCTGGGTTCGAACCCTCCAGCCTCAGGTGTATGTGGCTGGCACCCTACCAACTGAGCTATGTGTGCTGCCAAGTATACAAATAAAGGACCAAATGAGATCTGTATTAAAAACATTTAAAATATATTTATTGTGATTATTATCGTTATGATGTAAGCAGAAGGAATGGAAATCATAGGGAGAAATGAATGGAGAGAAAAACAGTGTTTGCTAATTGTGTACTCCAGAGAATCGTGGTTCTTACTGAAGTCTATACCTATGCCCACAGGTATGCTGGGCCCTGGTGCCCAGCTGTGTACTCCCCTATGAGAGACAAGGTTATACAGCCACAAGGAAGCGTTAAAAATCTGACCCTGGGGGAGGTTACTATTAATGCTTTTCCCTAATTTTTCCCCTAGAGGGCACTGTTTTCCTTTTAGAACCTGCATCATCTAAAGAGCAAATCCCGGTGAAGACAATCATTCCACTGTAAATATCTCCAGAAGAAGCTTCAGAGATATCTGTATTTTCCTTGAAAACCAGGATAAGAGACAGGTGGCTTCAGAGATTCTTAGGAGTGTCTTTCAGTCTCAGGCAGGGTAAGTTCTAATGACTGTTATTGAAAAGCTAATACCCCATCCAGACCTCTAACCTTCCCTTTACTCCTACTGTGCCTACCCAGTAAGTCTTCAGAAACCAACTGTTGCTGTGGTCTTCCACAGGACAGTCCTATATTTTTAGAACATGATTACCTGATTAAAGTATTGGAATAATGAGACATTACTGTCACAAAAATCAGCTGCAGTTATAATAAAACCAGTGTTGAGTTATTGGGGTGAAAGGGCAACTAAAATTTTTGCAAGGCTAACCCAAGGCAGTGTTAGCAGTATGTACCACCTGTGACCTTGACTGACATCTTTTTCACTAGTCTACTTTGCACTATGGAGTCATGCTGCAGATAAATTTCTGAGCAGTAGCCCCTCGTCTTTTCAGACACATTCAAGGATAAAGCTTAAAAGATTGTGTGAAATGACATAAAATATGAAATGGATATTTTAAGGAATATAACTCATCCAACAGATACTGATAATATCTAACATCTGTCCAACACTAAAATTCTGTTAAAACTCAAAGTATTGTGGATTCCTGGAGAGTCACAGAGTAAGTTACTGCTTTTTTCCATTCAATTCTAATTCCAGACTTTTCTTTTCACTTTACAAGAAATATTTTTCAGCTGAGCTCCTTGAGCACTGCTAAATCATATTAGTATATTTTTTTATCATTGTATATTTTCAGAGCAAGAAAAATGTCTATTCACCTTTGTACATCCCTTGAACCAATGACAGTGATTCAAGTGTTCCTTGAATAAATGGAATCATGATGCAACTTTATTAGTGAGAAGGATCTCAAGCTTAGAGCACCAGAGTAGTCATTCTTTTCATCCTTCATGATATTCCTTGCCTTTTCTCATAGCCTACATTTCCTGCTCTGACTATCAATGTTCTCCATGACGACCACTCGGCATGGCCATTCTCTGGTGCTTCAGGGTGAGAAAATACAAACTCAGAAGGGAAAGAGAAATAGATGGTTTAGTTAGAGGACACCACTGATTTCTCATACCTCTCCCCTTGTAGGCTTTGCCCTTCTGGGAGACTTGTTGCTTGTTACTTTTGAAAGCCTATTTCTCGTATCTTTCTTCCTTAAAGCTTAAGGCAAATTGTATTCTCTATAAGTTAGTTTTCCTAACCTGCAATGCATTCATCTGAATCTTCTTTTGACTTATTAAAAGAACCACATAAACTCTCTCACTTTACACCTACCACAGTTCTAGATGTACAGGGGCACTCAGAGCAGAAAAACAAGAATTACTGATTAACCCTGATCTATAATTCTCAATGTGGCATACAGAACAGTAGTGGACTTCTAATACAAATAGACCTGGCATCCAAGTTATTGCTTTGGATCCTAGGTATGTGAATTTGGACAAGTCATTCCTCTTATCTGGTTCTCAATATTTCTACCTGTAAAATAATAGTAACAATCTCTTTATTATAGGTAGAAATAAATGAAATGAAAATATGTGAAATAAAAATTATAAAGTACCTACTATCTTGACCAGGCATATTCTTCAATGACACTTTTCATTTCTCCTATATAATTCCTCTGAAGCAGCTTTCAGTCTACTTTGGGGAGATTTTGCTAATATATAAATGTTTAAAATACAAGGGTCACAGGAGAGAGTGCTGACTACTGGCAGTGGGAATCAAGGAGACTTCCATGACAATGGAAACCTTTAGAGGACATTGGCAGCTGGGATTCCAAGAGGAGGGGATCAGGAACATTAAGGGAAGGAATGGCATAAGCAAAAATAGAACTGGTCCTATTTGGCTGAGTTCTTGAGTGTGGGGGAAAATATTTGTCTTCAAAATTTGATCAGAAGCAGAATAGAGTAGGCAGTCATTCTTGGGCTAAGACTTAAGGGCTTTATTCTTGAATATGTTTAAAGAGAAGAGAACCAGTAAAAGTCATGTTTAAGAATATTCATCTGTAGTGTGATTCCTTAGAGATAAGAAGACTAGTAAAAAAGATGTTAAAATATTCAAGATGAGAGGTAATGCATATAACTATCACTGAATTAGCATGGCAAATTTTTAGTTGCCTTTTCACCCCAACAAGTTGATGCTGGTCTGGTTTTAATCACAGCTGATTTTCGTGATATCTCTTTCCTAAGGCAGACATAATTATAGTAGAAATAGTACTTTTAAATTCGGAATTAGTTCCTTCTTCTAGCTTTTCGATGTGGCCTTTATAGAAGGGATAGATGTGTGGGGATGAAGTTACTTGCTTGTCTGGAAGCCACTGGACATTCATCAGGTACAAAGAAACTATCAATATCAACCAATGATAGAGAAGGATAAGGAGGAGTTACAGAGAAAGCAGAAGATGTGAAAAGGAATATTTACTGACTTTTGAGTTCTTACCTCCAGTGTGAAACAGACATGCTACTCTGAAACTAACAGAAAAAAGACAGTGCCACAGAGATGGATTCTTCAGCCAATCTCAGACTAAATATCAATGCTGCAAAAGATGGGGAAAGCATAAAGAATTTGGGGGAGAAGGATCCCTGATAATGTCTTAGCATTGTTTTTTGCAGATTAATATGAGAGTATATACTATTAAGTTACATAGTTTGTTTTTGTAAGTTTAAAATCTAAGTTGTAGTTATGTCCTTCATCCAGGAACTCAAGAAATGTGCCATATGCACATGCAATGTACCTGTGGGTGAGAATTTACCCAATCCCTTCTCTGCTTACCCTACTTGAATTTAATTGAGTTTTTCTCTCACGTGAACATGTAGTTGTTAATATACTTGTTTCAATTTAATACTAAGTACATGTAATGCTCGTTTTTCCATTTTATGATACTTTACTAGGAGAATGTTCTCCAAATCCATCCAGACTTTTACAAAAATTATAACATCTCCATCTTTTTTTATGTCTGAATACTCTTGTCATTTTTAAAAAAATAAGTTTTCTGAAGAACAGGAGTAGAGAACAACTAAAAATTAAGATACAAATATTAGAGCTAAAAACAGCAAAACAGGAAGTGAGGGAAGGACTCAGAAATTAATGAAAAACGTTTTTTGAACCTCCAGAGAATTAAATGTGCTTTGTGTATTCTTCACGTCAACTGAGGGTATGTACCAGAAAGGTCACTTAGGGGTCCCTAAGCAAATATTTCAGATGCATCAAGCATGGATACAGCTTAAGGAATATTTCTAATTGGCTTGTGTAGGATTATAGAATCAACTTAAATGATTGCTTATGAAAAGGCATGAAGCAATACTCAATGGTCAAAATTTCAATTCTAGGAGTTTATTTGTACTCCCTTTTCAATTCACAGATGACTCAGTTGATGAGCAGCAGGAATCAGACCATGGTGACTGAGTTCCTCTTCTCTGTGTTCCCACATCTGCATGAGGGCGGCCTCTTATTCTTTATTCCCTTGATTCTCATCTATGGATTCATCATAACTGGGAACTTAATGATATTCATTGTCATCCAGGTAGACATAGCCCTGCACACCCCTATGTATTTCTTTATCAGTGTCCTGTCCTTCCTGGAGATCTGGTATACTACAACTACCATCCCCAAGATGCTCTCCAGCCTGGTCAGTGAGCGGAAGACCATCTCTCTGGCTGGCTGTCTTATGCAGATGTACTTCTTCCACTCACTTGGAATCACAGAAGGCTGTGTCTTGACAGCAATGGCTGTTGACAGGTACATAGCTATCTGCAATCCTCTTCGTTATCCAACCATCATGACTCCTAAATTTTGTATCTGTCTGACAGCTGGCTCCTGCCTCTGTGGCTTTCTCCTTGTGCTCCCTGAGATTGCATGGATTGCCACCCTGCCTTTCTGTGGCTCCAACCAGATACATCAGATATTCTGTGACTTCTCCCCTGTGCTGAGCTTGGCCTGCACAGACACATCCCTGGTGGTCATCGTGGATGCTATCCATGCAGTGGAGATCTTGGCCTCCTTCCTGATCATCGCCCTATCCTACATCCGGATCATCATGGTGATTCTGGGGATGCCCTCAGCTGAGGGCCGTCAAAAGGCTTTTTCCACCTGTGCTGCCCACCTTGCTGTGTTCTTGCTATTTTTTGGCAGTGTGGCTGTCATGTATTTGCGATTCTCAGCCACCTACTCAATGTTTTGGGACACAGCAATTGCTGTTGCTTTTGTTATCCTTGCTCCCTTCCTCAACCCCATCATCTACAGCCTGAGAAACAAAGACATGAAAGATGCCATCGGAAGGCTCTTCCACCATGAGAAGAGGGGAGGCAGAGCTGGGAGATAGGTCTATATCCTGGAGACTCTGTAAAGCATCTTGGAAGTGAAGAATTTCACTATTCCTTTTCCTATTGACATAGTTACTTTTTCTATTATTTTTATAAAGAATGATAAACTGCTGTGTCCTGATCTGGAGTGGTGACTGGATAGCTTTTTTTCATCAATGCCCCCACCATGCTTGTGATAGTTTAAGAAGTACAGGTGATTCCCCTGCTTCTGGCACAGATTAGCTTCTTTCTCAAACTTTAGCACCTGAGCTCTGCCCCTGCTGCGATCCCACACACTGGTGAGGCTAGAGGAGGCATGACAGACCTTCCGCAAATTACCACTATTAACTTTTGTCCAATTTCCTTTCCAGCTATGCAGTCCTTTCTCATTGAACATTCTACATAAATAAATAAATTCTTTCTTGGCACTGGAGAGAAGGTATCTCCACCTGTTAGTGTATTTACTTTCTAAACTTATTTCAGCAACCACGGACTGATCAGTCATATGATGTTTTACAGAGTTTTAGACCCAAAGGAGTTTCAGAAAAATTAATAGCAGTAATAGTCCACTCTATTTATTTAGCACATTACTTTTAAAAATAATATCACAAGTATGAATACACATGAAATTTAAAGTACTCTGAGGTAAAAAAGTCAAACATCAATAGTTTTTTCATGTTGAAATTAAAACTAAAAGACTTTTAATGACTTTCCAAAGACAATTTGTGAAAGAGCTGGGACTTAACCACAGGCTTTCTATTGTATTCTCTTTCCCCAGTAAGTGCACAACTTTATTTATTCTACTTCTTGTATAAGAAACTAAATGACACAATCGTCTTCCTTCAAACGTTTACTGAATCCTAACAAGTTCTCAGAGAGTCTTAGTAGTCAGTAGTACTTTCCCCTGTGAAATTCCAGGATGTGGCATTAGGGAAAGACTGTTGGACTAGATTTAAGGACCAGATTTACATTGCTTTTCTGCCCCTCTTATGCCATTTTGGATGATCCACTTTTTCTGTGGTCTTCAATTTCCTATTCTGTAATTATGAGGTTGGATTAGGTCAGTAATTCTTCAAACTAATGGATTATCAAAATTTACAATTCAGAAAATCTGAAAGTGAAGCACTGTGATTTACAAGTCTCAAAATCTACCCCTAAAATTCTGATGATTAGTTGATGATTAACCCCATTTCTAGTCCCAGCATTCTTTGACATTAATAAAAGCTAACATTTTAAAGCAATGTCTGAATCTATGCTAAGGACTTTACATAAACTGTATTTATTTATCATCATAACAATTTTTTTTCACATTGTAACTGCTACTTATTTTTTTTATTTTTTTTCCTCCTTTTTTTGTTTTTTACTATTTGGAATTAATTGAGAGTACAAAGGATTAGTTTACACTAATTGCATTTATTAGATGAAGTCCCTTTTATAATTGTGTCTCACCTCCAAGAGGTGTGCCATATACCATGACCCCTGATCCCCCTCCCTCTTCTCCTCTCTCCATTCCCTCATTGCCCTAACCCCCTCCTTGTATTAGCTCATTTACTGCCTTCATATTAGAATTGAGTACATTGGATTCTTACTTCTTCATTCTTGAGATGATTTACAAGAAGAACGTGTTCCACGTCCATCCAGGTTAATACAAAAGATGTAAAATTTCCATCCTTTTTAATGGCTGAAGAGTATTCCATGTATACATATACCACAGCTTGTTAATCCATTCCTGGGTTTGTTGAGAATTTAGGCTATTTCCACATTTTGGCAATTGTAAATTGAGCTGTGATCAACAGTCTAGTGTAAATGCCCAGTAATGGTGTTGCAGTATCAAATGGGAGATCTAATTTGAGTTCTTTGAGAATTCTCCATACTTCCTTCCAAAAAGGTTGTAGTGGTTTGCAGTACCACCAATATAGAAATGTTCCCTTCTCTCCACATCCATGCCAGCATCTGCAGCTTTGAGACTTTATGAAGTAGGACATTCTCACTGGGGTCAGGTGACATTTCAAGGTCGTTTTGATTTACATTTCTCTGATGATTAGGGCCAATGAGCATTTTTTCAATTGTTTGTTACCCATTCGTCTGTCTTTAGAGAAGGTTCTATTCATGTCTCTTGCCCAGTGATATATGGGATTGTTGGATCTTTTTTTGTTCATTAATTTGAGTTCTCTATAGATTCTAGTTGTCAAGCTTTCATCTGATTCATAATATGTAAATGTATTTTCCTATTCTGAAGGTTGTCTATTTGCTTTGGTAGTTGTCTCCTTAGTTGTACAGAAGCTTTTCAGTTTAATTAAGTCCCATTTGTTTATTTTTGTTGTTGCAATTGCCACAGAAGTCTTCATAAAATCTTTTTCTAGATCGATATCTTCAAGTGTTTTCCCCATAATTTCTTCAAGGAATTTTATTTTTTCATGCCTTAGATTTAAATCTTTTATCCATCTTCAATCAATTTTTGTAAGTGATGAGAAGTGTTGGTCCAATTTCAGTCTTTTACATGTGGTTATCCAGTTCTTTCAGCACCATTTCTTGAATAGAGATTCTTTTCCCCAGTGTACGTTCTTATTTTGTTTATCAAAGATAAGGTGGCTGTAAGATGTTAGTTTCAACGTATGGTTTTGTATTCTGTTCCAAATGCCAATGTCTCTATTTTTGTGCTAATATCATGCTGTTTTGATCACTACAGCCTTGTAGTATTGCTGAAAGTCTTGCAGGGTGATACCCCCAGCTTTTTTTTTTATTACTAAGAATTGCCTTGGCTATATGGGGTTTCTTCTGCTTCCATACAAAATGAAAAGTTATTTTTTCCAAATCTTGAAAGCATGATGATGGTATTTTAATGGTATTGCAATGGATCTGTGGATTGCTTTGGGAAGTACAGATACTTTGACAATTTTCATTCTTCCCGGCCATGAGCATGGTATGTTCTTCCATTTGTTAATATCTTCTGCTATTTCTTTTCTTAGAGTTTCATAATATTCTTTGTAGAGGTCCTTTACCTCTTTTGTTATGCTCATTCCTAGTAGTCCTTTACCTCTATTGTTATGTTTATTCCTAAATATTCCTCCTCCCTCCCTCCCTCACTTCCTTCCTTCCTTCCTTTCTTTCTTCTACTGTGAAAGGAATTGTGTCCTTGATTAGCTTCTCCTTGACTGCTTAGCTTCTCCTTTTGACTGTTATTAACATATACAAAGGCTACTGATTTGTGGACATTGACTTTATATCCTGAGACACTGGTGTATTTTTTGATCACTTCCAGGAGTCTTGTGGTTGGTTCCTTAGGATTCATTAAGTACAAGCTAATATCATCAGCAAAGAGGGAGAGTTTGACTTCCTCTGTACCCATTTAGATGCCCTTTATTTCCTTCTCTTATTTGATTGTATTGGCTAGAATTTGCAACACTATGATGAATAGCAGTGGCAACAGAAGACAACCTTGTCTGGTTCCAGTTCTAAGTGGAAAACCATTCCATTTAACTCCCTTCAGTACTGTAATAGCTGTGGGTTTGTTGTAGATGGCTTCATTCAGATTAAGAACATGGGTATAAACTCTTCTTTGGAGGTTTGATAGAATTGTAGTTGAAGCTATCTGGACCAAGGCATTTTTTTGGTTATTCTTGGGAGATTTTTTATTGTTTCTTCAGTCTCAGTTCTTGAAATTGTTCTGTCCAGATATCTATTTCTTCTTGGTTAAGTCTAGGGAGAGGAGTGATCCCAAGTATTGACCCATTTCCTCCACATTCTAAGCACCTATTCTGCTTTCTTTCTGTTTTTTTTTTTTTTTTTAATTCTGCCACTTTAACTACCTGGATTAACTCAAAAACTTTATCATCTACCTGTAAGATTCTTACTTCTTCATGGTCTAACCTATTTTGGATACTTTCTACTGCATTTTTACATTCCCTGATTGTCTCCTTCATTTCTTCAAGCTCCACCATATCCTTTCTATATTCTACATTTCTCATCCAACTTTTGTTTCTGTCTTTCCATTTTCTCCACCATGGCTTTATTGTCTTTATTATCCATATTTTAAATTCCCTTTCTATCAAATCCATTAATTCTTTATAGGTGGAGCCTTCTTCAATAGTTGCCTCATGGTCCGTTGGGGGAGTAGCTCTGTTTTCATGTTGCCTGAATTTTTCTTTTGGTTCCACCTCAAGTGTTCTTTTTTCTCATTCCCATCCTTGTCCTTTCCTTTCCTTCTTCCTCCTCTTTTGCTTCAAATTACCTTGGCTCAGAGCTTAGGTCTTGAAGTGGCCTCAGCCTGAGCAAAGCCAAATTCTTCCTCATGGCCAAAAAAAAAAAAAAAACAACAACAGAGTTCTCGCCCTTGACGACAGTGTGTTTTAATATGTTACCAGGACTCTAGGGGTGCTGTGGGGTATTTTTTTTAGTACACAGAAGACACAGCCAGAAATCTGTATGGTTCTTAATCCTAATAGATGCCCTCAGTGATCACCTGATTGTTTCCTCAGCATTCAACCCTGGTGGGTTGGGATCTTAAAGCTCACAAGAATCCTTCAGTGTCAGGTCTCACAGTGCCCTTGACTCTAGTTCTGATGGGGTGTGGGAGTCCCCAAGCCTGTCCCACGAATGGAGTTCTGATTCCAGCAAGTGGAATTAAGACAGCTATGCTTTAGGCCCCAGCTAAGATCTTCTCATGACCTCCCCATAAAGGCAAATCCCTGGCCACCAAGACCTTCTCAGAGTGTCTTCCTGGCTGACTACCAAACCTATTGCAAATCATCTCCAACTGGTGTTCAAATCTGGTTCCTGTATACTGTTTGAGTCTACCCAATCTTCTGAGCTTTCCATTCAGTGTGCAGCTTCCCCTCAAGAATCAAAACTCCAGAAAGGTTTCTTTCTGTCCTGGACATCTACAGGGGTCCAGCTGATCCCAGTGGATTGCAATCACTTACCTAATTCATCAGATTTCCACCTCTCTGGATCATACACTGTTTCCATTTTCCCACCTCCTCACTATGCTCCCTGAGCTATGACTTCAGGTAAGGTCCCCACACCAGGTATGGCTGGGTTCTCTCTTTTTCCACAGTCATTCTAGGAGAGGTCAGGTGAAAGATCCTTTTTGTCCACCATCTTGCTCCCCCCCATGACTGCATCATAACAATTCTCTAAAATTAATTTTAAGCTTCTTATCAAATAGGAAACATGAAACATGCAGTTGAAATAACCAGTCTAATTACACAGAATTATTTGTTTGGAAGCCAGAGCAGGAACATAATTATCTGGTCACAGAACCAGGTTCTTCTTATTGACCATTGTCTTGAACCTATTTCACAGAACTTACATCCTAATGACTAAACCTAAGAAGAGTTCCAAAGCAAATAGGACATTCAGTGGGTAAAAGTGATCACTAATTATCATATTTAAAGGAGTAAAAGGGTTTATTCCTCCAGTCTTCAAGGCTTTTTTTTATAGTCTGAGTAGTAACTCAGCATTAGGCACTCTGTTAGGGTCATAGGGTTAATTGAGTGACCATCATATAAGTGCTCTTGGCCTTTGGAGGCCTCTGAGCCTAATGAATCATTATTGCTGTGAATAATAATGTCAGTATCTATCAAGTTTACTATTTTCCTTCCCATTAGATGTGATGATCCAACCAGTCTCATTGTTCCCAGTATTTAGGCTATTTCACTTCCTCTATATGTTCCAAAGTTTGTTTCTTATGTTTTCAATCTCTTTGAATGTATGCCCTTTTATATCCTCTTTCTCTCTCAACCCTGCAAATTGATTATTTTTACCAGGACATCCTTAATCTTTAAGCTAAAGCTCAGAAATAATTACTTTTAACATTGTTGTCTCCTGCTTCTCATCCCCCCTCCAAATAACTACAATCTTCAAGAAAGATTCTTGCTCCTAATATCCCTGGCACTGATGTCAGAACCAATAATGACCCTCATTTTGATATGACTTATTTTCTATCTTTTGTTTTTATTACAGTTAATGTCATGTTGTTTGCCCCACATTTCCCAATAGACTGAATAAAGGGACACAAATAGCAGAAAAAAAGATTTCCTGATCCTTCTGAGTGTCAGAACATCTAGCATAGGATTCTGCAAATTATGTGTTGACTTTCCAAGATTTGTTGTTGGCTAGTGTATCAACTCACTGACAGGCTGGGCTGGCTGAAAGAAAAGGTAGGTCCATGCTTGCAAGAGCAAAAGAAACAGAGAGAAAGGGGGCTGTCTTTGATGTCAATGACCAGCAATACGCATGTAAGCCTAAGGCAGCAAAAAGAGAAGGAATGAAGGATGGAGGATTTGTCAGCTAGAGAGAGGCAGAATTCGAAGGAGCCGAAATAAGATAATAATGTTACTTCCTGCTGCAGACTCAACTTCTATACTTTCATACTTTATACTGAGCCCAGATATTAAGAAATCCATCTGGGGCTCAGCGCCTGTGGCTCAAGTGGCTAAAGGGCCAGCCATGTACACCTGCTGAGCTGGCAGATTCAAATCTAGCCCGGCCTGCCAAACAACAATGATGGCTGCAACCCCCACCCCCCCCAAAAATAGCCCGGCATTGTGGCAGGCACCTGTAGTCCCAGCTGCTTGGGAGACGGACGTAGGAAACTCGCTTGAGCCTAAGAGTTGGAGGTTGCTGCGAGCTATGATGCCACAGCACTCTACCTAGGTTGACAGCTTGAGTCTCTGTCTCAAAAAAAAAAGAGATCCATCTGGGACTTGTCAAAACCAATAGTTACCACTACCATCTTCTCACAAATCTTCCCTACAGTTGATTTATTTCTTTTTTCCTTTGGGGAAAGGTACCTAGGAAGTATTTTTGTTTATTTATATTTTACTGGATATTATTCTAAGTCTAAAAGTAGTGATGAGAGGTATGGGCAGAATAAAATAAATGAAAATAAATATAACATTTTCTTTTTTTACTGTCACCCTATATGCCAGACACTGCATATTGTAGCTTGCAAATCTTATCACTAATTCTCAGAACAATCTTCAAGAAAGTATTGTTATCAAATGATGAAATTAAGACTCAGAGAAACCAAATTACTTTCCAAGAATTATGTGATTAACAAGTGACTGAACAAAACAGGATGTAAATCCAGTATACATGTGATTTCAAAAATCACACTTTTATCTATGCTCTACCAGTCTTTTCCACATAAAGTTATTACAAGTGGTACATGAAAAATCATTCATTACTTGGTCTAAGTTTAATGCATATTCTTGCATAGGACATGACAAAATATATTTATGTGAAGTCTGGTAAATTTGAAAATATATATATACATACAATAGATAAAACACAGTTTATATATATATATACATATAATAGATAAAACACAGTTTTGACCAAAATCCTACGTATAGTGCACAAACCTCTGGGACTTTAAAATCCTCGCATCACACCATGTTGAGAGAAAGTGCCCCTCTCTAGTCTGTTATCCTAAAGTTGAGTGGGGTTCCGGCAGAAGCTGCTGGAAGCTGAATCCCTGAAGCCAGGCTGCACCTTTCAGGGCAGAAAAGGGTCAAATGCTTGTGTATCATCTCTGCTGCAGCTGACCCTTGCCCTCAACCCAGCCTTGGCCTGCCCGGAGCAGCTGCCCCAGCTCACCCCAGCACTCCTGTTCTCTTCAGCTGCCTTCTCACCGCCTCCTTGATGTCCTTGTTGCGCAGGCTGTAGATGAAGGGGTTGAGGAAGGGGACGAGGACTGAGTAGACCACGGCCAGGGCACGGTCATGGTCCAGCGAGTAGGTCTTCTTCAGCCGCACGTACATGAAGAGGATGCTAGCATAGAAGGTGACGACCACGGCCAGGTGGGAGGCACACGTGGAGAAGGCCTTCCTCCTGCCCGCGGCCGAAGGCGTGCGGAGTACTGCACGGATGATGTGCATGTAGGAGCTGAGGATAAGCAGGAACGTGGCCAAGATCTTGCAGGAATTTATAACAAAATCCACTAGGATGTTGATAGATGTATCAGTGCAAGCCAAGCTCAGAACGGGAGGGAAGTCACAAAAGATGTGCTGAATGCGATTGGGGCCACAGAATGGGAGGCGTGAGACCAAGGAAATTTCAGCCACTGGCCCAGCCAAGCCTGCCAACCAACAGCCAACAGCAATCTTGGCATAGAGTGCTGGGGTCATGAGGGTGGGGTAGTGAAGGGGCCGGCAGATGGCTAAGTACCTATCGTAAGCCATGGCTGTCAGGAGATAGCACTCAGTGGCTCCAAGGGAGTGAAAGAAATAGATCTGCAGGAGACAGCCAGAGAAGGAAATGGTCTTCTTCTCACTAAGTAAGTTTACCAGCATCTTGGGGATGGTGGCAGCTGTGTAGCCAAGCTCCAAGAAGGAGAGTGTACCAACAAAGTGGTACATGGGTGTGTGGAGCCGAGAGTCCAGGCAGATCACCAGGAATATCAGCAGATTTCCCCATACAGTAGTCAGGTAAATGAGAAGTAGCAAGATAAAGAGGTATGTCTGGACACCCTGGAGATGGGGAAAGCCCAAGATGATGAATTCTGTCACCTGACTCCAGTTCCCTGTGTCCATTGCTCCCCTTTCATGTCCCTAGAATGTGAAGCAGAGATGGACTGGGAAGTAAGTTGAGCCACAGAAGTCCTAACAGGAAGGCAGCCCTCAAAGTGCTATTGCCCTCCTCAGGTCACCTGCAGAATAAAGTCCACCCAGGAAATTCTTGGAGAGGCTGGTATTTCAATTCCATCCCTCCCTGCAGCTCCAGTCAGCAGCCTGATTTAGAATATCCACCTTATTAATAATTAAACTTAAAATGTCTTTCCCTGATTAACACAACTCATTTTTGACCTGCATAATCCATTCTGTAACCCAGTTGTCCTACTTAGTGGAATTTATAGGATTAAATATTCTTCATCCAAAGATTATATTATGATTTACACGTATTCTTTGTCTAAGGTGAGGAGGGAGACAGAACTTCAGAGATCATCTTATTCAATGTCTTCATTTTGTAAAACAAGGAAATTGGGACCCAGAAAGAGAGATGACTTACTCAAGGTCACACAGTTAGTTAAAAGCATCATCAGTATGAGAATTTTGAAACTAGATTCAATATAGCATTTGAAAAGAATATCTTTTAGTAAAAAAAAAAAAAAAAAACCATAGTTTTTGTATTTTGAACGTTGTATTCTGTGGACCCTCATTTTTAAAAAACTTCCTTATCTCTGAATGCTCCAAGTCTCGGTCCAGACCTCATACTAGAAAAGAATGTGAGGGTGACACCAGCCTGACAAGGCCCTTACCCAGAGCTTGGTATTGGGGAGGGCTCTGCCCAGGCTTGACTTGGAAGTGTAGCCCCTGCTTAGAGTCTGGAGATGAATGATAACTACCTGCTCACTTCTTGCTTCTCACTGAAGTTTAGCACTTTGATGGAAGCTGGGGGAGGAAGTCAAGCCATAAAACATTCTTCTTCCATGATCTGGATTCTTTATAGGGCCCATATAAAAGACAGAAGCCCCTAGGCCTTTGAGAAGATCTCCTGGGGTCACTAAAGTACTCTCAGGAAGGGAACTGACTTACAGCAAGTTCATTAGCCAGTGGTCCTCATTACCTATTAGTTCACTACTATGACTACCAGTCCAAGTTGGAATTGAGTATCTCTCAAGGCAATAATTTTCTTCAGTAAAATAAACAATAACTGGTGTGGGAACTCTGGGTTCAAATGGGTATTATGTGACTTGAGAGAATGCATATGGCATAATATAGGGTGGCGGTAAAGTTCATGTATAATCTTAAATTGCACACTATTTTAAAATTGCACATGAACTTTATGGCCACCCTGTATATGCTTTCCAATTATGATAAGACCTTTTCTAAAATATGACTGGAATTCTTGGACCCTGGAAGACTGAGGACAGGCACAGACATAGGACATAAATACCATGTAGGCAGGCTCTTGTTCTTGTCTGTGGCTCTTGTCTACAGTGGTTTTATCTTCTCTTACAGACTGTGCAGTGTTACCTATCTTTGAAAAGAACCCTCTTTCGCAATCTTGGGCTTCAATCTTAGCTGTTCTTCCAACTATTTACATAACATTAGCCACCTCCTAGAATGTTTGATTGCAACATAGCCAAAAGAGTGGATTTTAAATATTCTCACCACAAAGAAATGATTAGTACTCTATGTGAGGCAATGAATATGTTAATTAGCCTAATTTGATCATTCCCACTATGCTTTTATGTATTAAAGCATTGTATTATACCCTATGAATATGTATAATTATTATCAGTTAAACATTTTTAGAAGTATAAAGAAAACATTACTTTTCTCCTATGAAAGTAATAATCCAATGTCATAAGAAATGTGGAAAATGTACTTACTAACTATAATATGTACTCTGAGGAGATCTGAATATTTTTTTTCACTTTCACACTTCCGTCCAAATTTTTCTTCTCTGTTTTTTAATCTCTTCCTTCAAGATTTTCTTTTTTTGAAACTGAGTTGCAAGAGTTTGTTTGTGTATGTGTGGTGATAGATTTTTGACTAATAATTTAATTTTTGCGTTGCTGTTATTTTTTCTTTGATTGTTCTAGATTTTAACTAATAATTTTATTTATGCAATGACTGTAGATTTCTTCAGGTTGTCTAAATCTTTATAAGGCAGTTATGGGTTAAATAACCACCATCTTTTTAGTTAAATTTTCCACCCTTTTCTACTTTATTTTCAACAACTTCTTTTCTGTAGATTAGACTACCCTTTATGCTTAAAAGATCTCTACCTATTCTGCTATCTCCTCTCAACTAATACCCTATATCTACTTGTGTAGGGGTAAATGTTAATAGCTGGATTTTCCCTAACAAAAATTCTCTCCTTGGTCAAACTCTGGCCATGCGTCTCTGAAGCCATTTCTTGACTAAGCTTCAAATTTGGCCTATAAAAACTGTAGACTCTCAGCAAAAATGATTCCAACCACCTTCTGCCTCACAACACAGATGCATTAAAAGACTTAAATGAAGTCTTTTAATAGCTCAGGGTCATATTCTTAAGATGATTCTAGTTCCTCCCCAGTGCTACTGGAGAAAGCCCAGGGCTACCAGAATAATTTAAGGTTTATTCTAGCCAATGGCAGCTGACCACCTTTTATTAGAGCAGTTACTAAAAAGGGCTAGCAATTGTGGAGCTTTCTTTTATCCTCTTGAGATGTATATGAATTTCTTACAACTCAGGAGTGTCTTTCTCAAGCCATATGAAAGCCATTCTTTTGCAATGTAATCATCATATATAATAGGGCTTCTGTTTTCCACTCTGGGAGGATAGAACATAAATTAAATAATTGCTAGCTAGCAGATGAAGCTGGCCTAGTTGCATTTATCTTGACCAATCCTTTGTAATTCCCTACTTCTTTGACTCTGGTGAGTCCCCTTTTGTCCCCCTTAATGATACCCATTCTCTCTTTAAAATACTCAGCTATCTCCATGCAGACAAAAGTTGAATTCAGCACAGGGTGGACCCTCCTCCTTATTCCTTACCACTTTAACTGGTGTCTGGCTTTGTTATCTTTGACATAGCCTCCTCTTGAGAAAAGGCCCTGATTTGTAGCATTTGCTGATTTATGTACTGTTAATTCTCTTATTGCATCTGATTTACAGCTGCTAGTTTATAAAATTCCATATAATTTAACAATGAGCTCTCAAGGATTGGTATGAGTAAGACCTTGCACATGGCTGCTAGCTCTCTTATAGCATCATATCTCTTCAACACACAGCTCCATTACCTTCCTTAGTACTCACTAACCTCTCATCTCCCTGCAATGTCTTTTACCCCCATCCATTTACAATGACATAACTGACTGTTTATAGCAAAAACAGTAACAATGTACTGTGTGTTCATTTAAGTATAAAAATATATAGGGTAAAATAGTGTGGCAAAAGCAAGAAGGAACTGGTATTGAAGACACACATAGAGTTGCAAAGGTTCTCTACCAAGTGTATGAGTTTAGAGAGACAAAACAGTCACACAACACATCAGAATAACCAGGTTAGTTATTCACAGACAGGCATACAAGATAAATGGAGGCCTAGGATCTATGACAAGCACATTTCCAAGGCTCAGGAAAGTTGCCCAGAGTGAAGATGGAGTCTTCCTACACATGTCCATATTGCATCCCATTTGGTTGACCAAAAGAGCACCCTCCCTAAATTTATACATCCTAAGGCAGCCTGGAACACTGACATTGCAGCATTTAGGATGAACAATCTCATCCTAGGATGTTGTATTCTCAGTACACTAAGAGAAATGCAAACGGGGAGTAGGAGAGCTGGGTCAGCAAAGGTCAGCTGGCACCTGTTCTCTTGGAATAGATACATATAAACCTATAAATACATAAATATATTATCGTATTTTTCCCTTATGCTACACATGAAGTAGTATATTATCAGCAAAGCAATTTCTAGTTAATTACAAATATTGTTGTAAACCTAAGTTAGACTAAATACATCTTTGAAAGTGGTATAAATTATAGATCAATATGGGAGATAAAATGGAGTCAAAAAATACTAAATAACAAATAAATCAGGAGGAGGTGACAAATTAAAAGTAAAAACAAATGGAGCAAGGAGAAAGTAGCTACCTAAATGGTACAGTTCAATCTAAATATATTAGTACTTACATTAAATAGAAATAGTCTAAATATACCAATTAAAAAGAAAGCTTTTCAGATTGGTCAGAAATTCTATGAACACATTCTATGTTGTCTATAAAATCCACTTTAAATAAAAACATAGATAGATTAAAAGTAAAAGGATGGGGGATAAAATGACAGTCTAGAAGCAGCCTGCCAGCAAACCAAGACTGGGCCGAAAGTAAGTAGAACTTTTAAGAAGTCAACAAGGAGGTGGAGGAAGGACCTGGGAAGAAAGTCAATGGTGATATATAGGACTAGTCTTCCTCCCCTTCCAGAAGGTCCTTTTGATGGCCTTAATGAGTTCCTTGTTACGAAGACTGTAGACAACTGGGTTGACCAGTGGTGTCAGCACAGAGTAAATGACAGCAAGTGTCCGATCGAGAGTCAGTGAATAGCTCTTCCTTAACCTTACATACATGAAGATGATGCTCCCGAAGAAGATTAGGACCACAATGAGATGTGAGGCACATGTGGAAAAGGCCTTCTTTCTCCCTGATGCTGTTTTGATCTTCAGTACAGCCCCAATGATTCTTACATAAGAAACCATGATAAAGAGGAAGGTGAGAAGGATGATGAAGGCATTGACAACAAAGTCCACCACAACATTAGTGGATGTGTCCTTGCAAGCCAAGCTCAGCAGAGGTGGAAAGTCACAGAAGATGTGTTGGATTTCACTGTAGCCACAGAAAGGGAGCTGAGAAACCAAAATGACCTCAGAAATGGGACACAGGAAACCACAAGTCCAACATCCTATAGCCATCTTGGCACACAGTGTAGCAGTCATAATTGCAGGATAGTGGAGAGGCCGGCAGATGGCCAAGTAACGGTCATAGGCCATGGCTGTAAGAAGGTAGCATTCAGAGGCCCCGAGAGAGTGAAAGAAATAGGTCTGAATGAGGCATCCTGCAAAAGAAATGGTCCTCTTCTCACTGAGAAGATTAGCTAGCATCTTGGGGATGGTAGTGGCTGTATACCATAGCTCTAAAAAGGAGAGGACACTGACGAAATGGTACATGGGTGTGTGGAGGGCTGCATCCAGTCGTATGACTAAGAATATGAGCATGTTACCACAGATGGTGAATAGGTATGCCAACAGCAACAGGACAAAGAGCCAGCCCCTGATGTGTCTCACATTGGGGAAGCCAAGGAACACAAATTCAGCCAGGATTGAGTGGTTGTGTCGTTCCATGAGAGGCTGAAGTAAAGAAAGAAGAAAAAACTAGGTTGTAGTGACTGTTAAATACAAATCAGAGCTTTATTTATCTCTCTCCTAATTTAATAGTAACACTTTAATTTTTAGTATTGCTGTTACTAGTATTAACACTACCCTAAAAATAACAATAGCTAACTCCTATTAGTACTTACTATGCATCATTTTTACAAGTGTTTTGCATTCAATATCTTACTTCATTTTTATAGTCCAATGAGATAGTACCATTGTTGTCTACTTTACAGATGAGAAAACTCAGAAGTAGAATAAAGAGGTCATGACACTTCATTTTATTTAGACACTATTTCATGGGAACAAAATTTGAATTTATGTACTCCATGTTGTTTATTTCTATACTATGTGACTTTCCACCCAAATTCCATCCCAGCTCCCCTGGAAATAGTCTTTCCTTTAGTCAAATCTCAAGGGATAAATGTTAGATGAGATTAATGTAGTAGTAAGTCTTTTCTTAATGTTTAGTTCACCTATAAACATTTATTAAATATTTATGACTCAGGCAAAAGGAAGACCAAATTCAAAAAAGCATAGCTTCTGCCACCAGAAAGCTCACAACCTTGTGGGGAAGCAGATACATCATTCAGTCATCTTAACACTACCTGTGAAGTCAGAACACCGCAGATTGACAAAAAGGAGTCCATGTCTCAGACCAAGATAAATGAAAAAGAATGATTAGTGGAAGCCTTGAGCTGAATTTTCCCAGAAGGGTAAGAATCAACTGGATAATAGAGGAAAACAACTGTTTCAGGCCAAAAAGAAATTCCTGGGCAGCAGGCAGCCTGAGTTAGGGAAACACATTTCCCTGTATGGAAAGGCACTTGGAAAGTCACCCAATAATTTCAGACCTCATTTAAATAGATTGTGTGGGGCATTACTGAAGAATGTTTGATAAGGAGCGATATTGTCATATATAGATTTTTTAGAAAATAACTGAAATTTAATATTCTGACCTTAGGCTCAGAAATGAAGGTTTGAATTTGCCTTGTGGATGTTCTGATATAAAAAGATGAGAGGGGTGATGAATATATTTCTTGTAAAAATGCATGTTCAAAAATAAGTGTGATAAAGTGAAAGTAAGTATAAATTCTGTATTTTCAGAAAACCAAATTTATAAGTACAGGTGAGGAATACACAGCTTTTTTTGGTAAAATTATAGATGAAAAGAATTATTGCCCATTCTAATTATTCTTAAGCAAAATGTGAAGCAGATGCAAAAAAAAAAAAAAAGAAAGGAAAAGGACAACAAAAAGCATAAAGTGACTTTAAATGCAAAAAATGGTAGGCACTATCAGTCACACCTATGATCTAAACCCTATGTAGATCACACTACATTTGAGGAGGTCTGTCCAGTTCCACTCATACTGACAAACCACAGTCTCTTGCTTATTTTCATCATGCTAATGCTTGCCATAATGGCTGTCACATTAAATATTGTATTATTTAATCAAACTAATAAATTTTAACCATTTTCCTTCCAACTCACACCACCCACTAAACTTCTACGATTCCTTCAAAACCTAAATGCTCTGTAGGAGAAATAAACTTTTGGGTTTGGTAATTTAGAATACTAAATTCGCTCAGAGGCAATTAGTATTTAAAAGACTCTTCTTGAATCTCTTTTATTCTGCAGAGACTGTACATTCACCTCTCCAATTGACACAGATATGTTAACACAGAAATCCTTGCTTCGTCCCATTTCTGGTACCTTTGCCTATCCTGAAAATTTACTTCTGGTTCACTTTGTTCTTTTCTCCATCTGGGAACTGCTTCTCATCGATCAAAACCAGGCCAAATGCTAACCTTTTAGAGACATCTTTTCTAACTCCCCACAGAAAATGTTATTTATTCCTTCTTCTACATCCTCATAACATTTACATTTAGCATAGTGAATTACTATTTTTTTAAATCACATCTTTCTTTTTCATAAGTTGTTGAGATCTTTGAGAGTAAATGTAGTACTTCATTAATTTTTGCATATTTCTCTATGCAAAAAATGATAATATCTGGAACAATATTTATTGCTAGTGATAATATCTGGAACAATAAGCATAGAACTGTGAACTCAATTAATTGCTTTCTATGCCTTTAGAATGCATCTTAAAAAGGTACAGGTGAGACTTACTAAATGCAGAATATAAAGGTCTTAACACAATATTTCAGAAAATGCCATGAAGGCTATGTTAAACAGTTCGATGAAAATATTTAAGATTGCATATAAAACCAGCACATTGTGCCCCATGATTGCATTAATGTATACAGCTATGATTTAATTTAAAAAAAAAAGAATCTGTTAGTCATAGCATCTATTGCATGAACAATTTTTTTTCCAGAAATCCCCACTTTCTACCATATGTGCTGGCACATGGCCAGTCTGTGGCAACATATGGGAAAATTCTTATCTCTCAATATGTTCAAAGCTGTACTTAGCCAATTTCTTTGCTTTAGGGTGAACGTAAGCATCGAACCTAGAGGACAGTGTACAAGATGGTTTTTAAAGTCTGGTTTCATAATAGTATTTGTTTTCAAAGCTCCTGTCATTGATCCCACCTTGCTGATCCCTGATTAGTGTAGCTAGCATGGCCACCCCTTCATCTACTGACTACTGAACATCATTCAGTGTCTACCTTGGTCTTCCTGGCTCAGTGAATGTGTGAAAGATGGAAACCAGACCTAGGAGTCTTTTCTCCCCTTTAGTGAGTCTTAACCCCCTAAGGCAGAGTCCCCAAAGCTAGGCTGACTGAAGCAACAAGGGAAACATGTATGGGAGAGAACCCAACCCCAGAGGCAAGTATTAATAAGACTCAGGAGATGCTTCTTGGAGGGTACTTTGATGGGCCAAGTTTGCCTCTCTCCTGGGGTGGTGTGCTTCAAGAAGCCTTTCCCCAAATGCTTTCTTGCTACCTCACCACCTCGTAACCCTTCCAAGCCACTCCTACCCCCTCATCTCTAGGGATTTCTTAATATAAACCCTTGGGCTATGGCTGTTAAAACATGACTCTAATCCTCCCACCACTCTTCTCATAAACACATGCACTCTTAAATTTCTTGTCTCATTTTAGTAGTAAAAAGAGGCTTTGTCTTTCCTCTCATCTTTTCAGGCAATTTATTTTCCAAATCACATGTCAATTTACTTAGGTGTAATAAATGCCAGCCTAGAATTTTGTATCCTGCAAAACTAAGTTTAACCACTGATGGAAAAATTAAATATTTTCCAGACAAGCAAACACTTAGGAAATTTGCCATGACCAAACCTTCCCTGCATGAAATACTCAGAATAGTACTAAACACAAATCAGCATACCAACTAGTGTAAATCCACCTAAAAAATACCATAAACTCACAAATCTTATAAAACAATAGAACAAGTGATAAAACAAACCAATAAGGGATGACTCGACACGATGAACAGACCAGCATCTCACAAATCAATGCTATCAATTGAAATTGATGTTAATGGACTAAAAGCTCTTCTCAAAAGACATAAGATGGTTGAATGAATGAAAAAACACAACCCAAATACCCACTGTCTTTAGGAAACACATCTAAACCACAAGGATGAACAGTGACTCAACATGAAAGTATGGGAAAAAATACTCCATGCAAAAAAGAAATCAAAAGAGAGCAGGTGTAGCCACTCTCGTATCAGATAAAATTGACTTAAGTCAATAAATGTAAAGAAGGACAAAGTGGCTTATTGTATAATGATAAAGAGAATAATTAAACAAGAAGACATAGAGTCCTAAATGTATATGCATCTAACACAGGAGCTCACAGATAGATAAAGCAAATTTATTAGAGCTAAGAAAAGAAGTCAATCCCCAAAGACCTCAACACCCCAATGTCAGAGCTTCACAAATTATCAAAGCAAAAACTATAAAAACAATGGACTTTAACCAAACTCTAAATCAAATGGACATAGCAGCATTTACAGAATTGATTACACATTCTTCTCAGTAGCACATGGGGCATTATGCAAGACTGGACATGTCTTAGGCCCCACGCAGGTCTCAAAAATTTCTAAATATCAAATTATAGGGCAACGCCTGTGGCTCATGGAGTAGGGCACTGGCCCCATATACCGGAGGTGGCAGGTTCAAGCCCGGCCCTGGCCAAAACTGCAAAAAAAAAATATCTGTTCAAAGAACAAATTTTTTATTTTGTTAATGCTTTGCACTATTTTTTTCCAGTTCATTTAGTTCTGCTCTGGACTTTATTATTTCTTTTCTTTTTCTAGCTTTAGATTTAGTTTGTTCTTTCTTTTCTGCTTTCTTGAGGTATGACATCAGCTTGTTAACTTGTAATCTTTTTGTCTCTTTGATGTAGGCATTTAAGACTATAATTTTTTCCCTGAGGACTGCTTTTGCTCTATGCCCTAGATTTGGATAGCTCATATCCTCTTTGTCATTCAGTTCAATTTTTTTTTAATTTCCATCTTAATTTCTTTCTTGACTTAGTAATCATTCAGCAGCAGGTTGTTAAATTTCCATGACTTTGTGTAGAAGTGTTTCACTTGAGAGATCGATTTCTAGTTTTATTTCACTGTGGTATAAGAAGATACATGGTATGTATGGTATGATATGATTTTTTTTTTTTTTTTTTTTTTGCAGTTTTGGCCAGGGCCGGACTTGAACCTGCCACCTCTATGTTGCTAGATTAACCAAGAACAGAAAGGAGCCAAAAAGGATCAATCAAAAATAAAAACAGGTGACAGTAAAACTG
Organism: Perodicticus potto; assembly: GCA_963574655.1. Taxonomy (NCBI): domain Eukaryota; kingdom Metazoa; phylum Chordata; class Mammalia; order Primates; family Lorisidae; genus Perodicticus; species Perodicticus potto. The sequence continues at coordinate 27,470 of CAUYRH010060243.1, forward strand.
ATAATGCAGAAATTTAAAAAAAAATCATCCACAAGTACTATATAACTTCTACATGCATAAAACAGAGAACACAGAGGAAAGGGAGAATTTCCTGGAAACACAAAATCTCCCAAGCCTCAACCAGAAAGAAATAGCACTCTTGAACAGACCAATAACAAAAAGTGAAATCAAAACAGTAACAGTAATAAACAACAGCAACAACAACAAAAAACCCTGGACAAGATGGGTTCAGGGCCAAATTCTATCACTGGTGTGAGTGTATTAAATAAGCTATTTGGTGATCTTTCACCTTCCTGCACCTTGATTTTATATTTTTCTCAAGTGTTGGAAAGGTTTTTATTATTATGTCTTTGAATAAAACTTTAACCCTTGATCTTACTCAGTTCCCTCTTGAACACCAAGGTTTGGTCTTTTAAGTAAATTTTCTGTATCTTATCGGTGATCTTTGTTTCATTTTATTCTTTTTCTTGGTTTGTTTGTTTTTCATCTGACTGTATATTTTCAAATAGTCTGTCTTTGACACAATGATTCTTTCTTCTGATTGATTCATTCGGCTTTCAGGAGCCTCTAGTAGATATTTCAGTTCATCAAAGATGTTTCCCAGTTCAGGATTTCTGTTTAATTTATTATTATTATTACATCAATTTCTTTGTTTGTCTGTCTAATACATTTCTGAATTTATTTTCTTTGCTTCTTGGGAGATTATCTGAGTTTTCTTAAAATTGCTATTTTGAGTTCTTAATCAGGAAGCTCATCTACCACAGTCTCATTAGTGTTAGTCACTGACTCCTTGCTTTGTTTATTTGATGATGTCATGGTTCCTTGTTTGCTATTATTATTTTTTTATTTTCTCTATACATATAGATGTGTTTATTTGGTTTCTACTTTTTGCCTTCACAAAATTAAAAAGGCTTAAAATTTAATAATAATGATGATGTTTAAGATAAGGACTAGAAACAAAAACTTGTAAAGAACAAACAAAGATAAATACATTTAGAAAAGAAATCAAACTATTGCTGCAATAAAATATTGAGCAGTAACAATAATAATAATAATGCAAAAAAAGTAACATTCACATTGTCAGATAAGAGTATGTCTATTATAGAATATTTTGACTCTGAGGGTCAGTATGGAGTCATCAGTTAACTTCTTATTATTTTTTTCCCAAAGTCTCAAAAAATAGACAATTGATATTTATAAATAAAAATAGAAGGTATTTTCAAAAAAACAGATCATGCCAAATCTTATAGACAATAGAAAAAGAAAAAATACTTCAAAATAATTCTACTTCATCTGGATATACCTGATATTAAAATTTAAAAATTATATTATTATAAAGGGAAATTACAAACATATTTCACTTATAAATGAGGATGCAATATCCTAAACAATGTATTAACAAGTTGAATTAAAAATTAATGTTCAAGTAATGTACTTTGATCAAAACTAATTCTAACTCTAATTCTAATTTTGCTGTTGTTTTTTTTTTTTTTGTGGATTATATGCTTATGTCTTTACATTGAAAGATTTATTCCAACCTTCTCTGGTCCCTTTCTTCCTTCCTTCCTTCCTTCCTTCCCTCCTTCCTTCTTCACATATGTTCCCTTAGAGATTTCTGTGCAATTTTACCTGTTGAGTAACTTTTTCGCTAGGTCACTGTCTCCTCTTCAGCACTAGATGATGATATAAGCTCAGGTGTCCCTTATCTTTAGCATTGCATTTTCAAGGTATGAGAGGTCCCCACCCCCACCCTTCACCATTATCTCTGTCCTCAAATAATATTTTTTCTTTAGGTGCTCTTAATGCTTCATGTGGATTGAAGCAGTCTCTTACCAGGGAACCCAAAAATGTTTGAAAGCCAGTTTTCCATCTCAATCTCACTTTTTCCACTGTAGTAACTGTGAGTTGGGGAAAATTTTCCTAATACTTAGTGCCTGGCATATGAAAGAAAGGTGTCACAGATTTAAAGTCTCATTATTTTCCATCTGCAGTTTTTCACTTTTCTGTGGCCCTAGAAATGGTCTCATACTTATATTTGGGCTCTAGAGCATTGGTGTGACATTCTACAGGCTGTATATTTAATTGGGATTTTCTATGGGGGAGGAAATATGGCTACCTTGCTCCTGCCCTACATTTGGTGACCTGTCATACCTCTCCAGAACTTCATTAAATGGAATTTATTTTAGATATTAATCTTGTTTCATTTTTGGTCTTGAAAAACATGCCTTTCATACTTCACATTAAATCCACTACATCATTTTAAAGGGTGCCCTTTATTAGAACAAGAACATTTCTTATAATCTGTAGTTTTGTTATTGTTCCTGAATTTTTTAAATTATGAATGATGCCTAATTGCCTTTTTATTCCCTCACCAAATGAGAGAATCATGGCTTTTCTACTCAATTTTTTAATTTGATAAATTACATCATTCACTCTTCAAATATCAAATAAATTTTACATTTTTGAGATAATTGAAACTCAAATACAAATCACTTGTTTTGGTCTAGAATTATTTGGAGGAAGAATTGTGCATGCAGATTAATGGCTGATACTGTCTTCTAATTTTTATATTAATTATTTTGTTCATTTTGACACTGGTAATAGGCTTATTTCACAAAATTCATTATTAAGCTGTACTTCAAGTATTTCTATTCTTTGATGAATTTTTATAAAAATGAGGATTAAGTTTTTCTTCAATATTTGATAAAACTCATTAAGTTTTTTAGGCTTAATGCTTCTTTTCTAGTAATATTTTTAACTTTTAATTCAATATTATTCAGATTTCCTATTGTTTTTGATGTTGATATTGCTAACTTTCAATGTTTCTACAAAAGAATCCAGGAAATTTTAATTAAATCACATACATTTATTAATAATAATTTTTGCACCTATACTCATACCAGTTTTATATTCTTAATCATTTTTATTTTTATTTCTCTCTTTCTCTCTCTTATTCTTTTTTGCCTTGTCAAGAGTTTGTTTTAGGCTGAGAGCAGTGGCTCATGCCTATAATCCTAGCACTTTGGGAAGCCAAGGTGGGAGGATTGCTCAAGGCCAAGAGTTTGAAACCAGTCTTTGAAAGGGCAAGATTCTATCTCTATTAAAAATAGAAAAATTAACCGGGCATGCGGGCTTGCACCATTAGTCTCAGGTATGCAGGAGGCTGAGGTAGAGAGTTGCTTGAATTCAGGAGTCTGAGGAAACAAAGCCACTGCATTCTAGCCTGGGTAATAGAACAAGACATTGTCTCAAAAAAGAAAAAAAGAAAGAGTTAATTTTAAGATTTTTCTAGAAATCAAAGTTTTGATTTATATATAATTTTTGTTATATATTTATTTTTGTTGTATTAATTTCTGCTCTCATATTTATTCTTGTCTTCTTTGTGCTATTTCCTCCTAATATTATTTTTCTAAGTTCTCTGAATGTTTAGTTGACTAATTCTGGAAACTTTTTATAATATAAACATTTTGGACTAGAAAGTTCTAAGGAACCCTTTAGTTTTATTCCAACTTTTAAAATTACGATTTTTATTATCACTCTACTCTCTTTTCTACCTTCCCTGATAATTTCTTCTGAGATTGTTATTGTTTAGAAGTGATTTTTTTTTGAATATCAAATACATTAGCATGTTAAATTTATCATTGAGTTATTTATTTCTAATTTAATTGTTAAAAGCAGAGATCTACTGTGTAGAGACTGGTTTTATGGCCTAGCATTCATTTAATCCCACTTGGGTCTAAAAGAGTCATCTGTATTCTATGTATCTTCAGTAGGTGGGTTTTGTTAATTATTCTCTTCAAATCTTTTATACCTTTATTTATGATTTATTGGCATTTTAATTACTTGTAGGGTGTTTCCAACATCTTACTGTGAGGGTGGATGTGTTAATTTGTCTCCTGACTCTTCTATGCAGCACAGAAAACTACAGACCTCCTTCCATCTCATGGCAGAGAACAGAGAGGAACACACACTCAAGCAGGTGGCTCCCCAAGACAGAGGAGAGAATTGGGCTACATATGCACAGTTCCTCCCTCAGTCTCATCATCAAATTAGATCTGTAGTTCACAGACTTTACTATGAGCCCAAATTATCTCAAGATTTATTAAAACACAGATTGCTAGACCTCATAATAGATCTGAGATATCCACTCTCCTTAATACAAAAATATTTATGAATCGTTAAGGATAACTTGAAAAGATTCCAGGTGATTAGTTGAGCCTCATTTTTTCCAAAACTAATAAATGTCTGGAAAAATTTTAAAAATATTTTGTGACTTGTTCATTAAGTTGTTTTATACTTTTTTGACTGTACACATCAAGCACTTTCCCAATAATGATTCTACAGTCTCTTAGAATGATGAAGATTTTCTCTTGCTAGACTACTCTTAAGCAAAAGGTAATTTAAGAAAAAGCTGCTATGTGGACTAATTCCTATCTTTATTTACATATTCTACAAAAACCTATAGTCGTCAGTGATGATAAAGACAGTAAAGACCCTCTTGCTTTTTAAAATGTTGTGTTTCTTTCTTCTTTCACAGTAAAATTAACAATTTTGGATTGAGTTCAAAGTCTACTTACTGAATGAATTTGGAAAAAGCATTTATGCATTTTTCTCCTGCAGGAAATTTAATGAGAAAATGGACACAGGATAGTCAATCGGACAAATAGTATGTCCATGTAATCATAAATACTTGTGTAATCAGGGACAATGGAAGTAGCAAGAGCATGGGATGGTTCTGTGAAGTATGAAAACTAGTTCTACTTCTGGAAAGGTAAATAGGGATTGAGGGAGCCTAAAAGCAAAGTCTGACCAGGGAATCCTTCTAAAGGATCATAAACAGTTTATGATTCACTGAAATTGCATTCCCCGTCTCTTCCGTTACATGGTGTTCAAGGCCACAGGCTTTTGCTTTAGCTAAAGAAAAACAAAAATTAAGGACCAAATGGTATAATGGAATGGTACTACCCCATTTTCAGCTTGTTTCTAAGTTGCCACATAAACTTTGCTTTAATTTCAAAATATTAAGGGAATTCAATGTTTTAGGTTATGTGGATCAATTTGTAATGCTTGAGGACTTGCTATATATAGGTGCCCATCACCCAAATAATGTTCATTGTTTCATTAGGTAGATTTCTGCTGCTCTCTTCCATCCCTCTCTGTTGGTTGATTTCCACTGTTTTATTTTCCTGTGAGCACACTGGTTAGTTCCAACTCGTAGTGAATATATGTGGTGTTTGTTTTTCCATTCTTGAGATACTTAAGAGAATGATCCCCAGTTCCGTTGATACTGATGCAAAAGGTATTGATTTATCTTTTTATATGACTGAGTAGTACTCCCTGGTATACATATCCTACATTTTTTAAAATCCACTCATGAACTGATGGGCACTTGGATTGATTCCACATTTTTGTAATTGTGGATTGTGCTGAAATAAAGATTTAAGTGCAGCTCCCTTTGATGAAAAGTCTTTTTTTGAGGCAGGTACCCAATCATGGGATTGTTGGATGGTAACAATCCAATCTGTGTTTTTAGGTTCCCACAATCCCTATTTACCTTTCCAGAAGTAGAACTAGTTTTCATACTTCACAGAACCATCCCATGCTTTTGCTACTTCCATTGTCCCTGATTATACAAGTATTTATGATTACATGGACATACTATTTGTCTGATTGACTATCCTGTGTCCATTTTCTTATTAAATTTCCTGCAGGAGAAAAATGCATAAATGCTTTTTCTGGCAGGTACCCAATCATGGGATTGTTGTAAATGGTAAGTCTACTTTGTGTTGTGGCATCTCCATATTTGTTTCCATAAGGGTTGTATTATTTTGCAGTCCCACCAACAATGTATAAGTGCACCTTTCTCTTTGCATTCAGGCAGCATCTATTCTCTTTGGACTTCTAAATAAAAGTGATTCTAATTGGGATATGGCAACATCTCATTGTGGTCTTAATTTACATTTCTCTGATGATTAGCAACATCGAGTGTCTTTTTTTCTCTCTCTCCATACATATTTGCCATTTGTCTACCATTTTTTGAGAAGCTTGTGTTCATGTCTTTTGTCCACTTTTTAGGATTGTTTTGTTTTTTTCTTGTTGATTTGCTTGAGTTCTTTGTTAATTCTGGATATTACCCCTTTATCAGATGTGTACCTTGCAAATATTTTGTTCCATTATGTATATTATCTATTTGCTGTCTTGAATGTTTTCTTAGTTGTGCATGAGCTTTTCAGTTAAATTATTCTCCCAATTATTAATTTTTGTTGTTACCATGATTGCCATTGGTGTCTTAGTCATAAATTCTTGCCTAGGCTGATACCTAGAAGAGTTTTTTCTATATTTTCCTATAGAATTTTTAAGGTGTCATGCCTTAGATTTAAGTCTTTTATTCATGATTAATTATATGTGTGGTGAGAGGTGAAGTCCTGTTTCATTTTTCTGCATGTGGGTGTCCACTTTTCCTAGCACAATTTATTATGTAAGGTTTATTTTCCTCAGTGTATATTGTGGCCTGCTTTGTCAAAGATAAGTCAGTTGCAGGTAGATGGTTTTCTATTTAAGTTCTATGTTCTTTTCTATTGTTGTATATCTCTATTTGTGTATAAATATCATGCTGTTTTAGTAACTATAGGCTTGTGATATTGTTTGAAGTCTGATAACATGATGCCTCCAAATTTGTTCTTTTTACTTAACATGGCTTTGACTATTTGGATTTTTTTTTTGGTTCCCAATTAAGCATAGAATTATTGTTTCTAATCTGTGAAGTATGATTTAAAGGTTATCAAGTACAACTAAAATAATATGAGAATATGGAAAATCACAATAATGTATTTATTTAATATGTTTTGAACATATTTTTTGCACCAGGCCTCATTTTAAGAACTGGGGAAAAAGAGATGCATAAACTACTGTCTATTTCCTTAAGATGTTTACTGTGGAGTCAGGGAGACATATCTTCAAATCAGTCAATTATGTTAAAAATGTAAGTTCTTCAAAACATAATGAAAGATTTCAATGTCATACCATAATAAGGTAAATTTGTAACATAAAACTAGCATGAAGTGAAAAAATCTTTTTTTTTTTTTTTTTTTTTTTGAGACAGAGTCTCACTATGTCACCATTGGTAGAGTGTCATGGCATCACAGCTTATAGAAACCTCAAACTCTTGGGCTTAAGAAATTCTCTTGCCTCAGCCTCCTGAGTAGCTGGGACTATAGGCGCCTGCCACAATGACTGGCTATTTTTTTGTTGCAGTTGTCATTGCTGTTTTGCTGGCCTGGGCTGGGTTCAAACCCGCCAACTTCAGTGTATGTGGCTGGGACCCTACTCACTGTGCTATGGGCACCGAGTCGAAATATCATTTGTTAACCTTCATATTTACAAAGATCTGAAAGTTTTGGAAACATGCTTAATCAAAGTTGCAAAGAGGAAACAAAACTGCATCCATTGTTGGTGAGAAGAAAAAAATAGCATAATTCTTTTTTTTTTTTTTTATGAAACCATAGCTGTGTACATTAATGAAATCATGGGGTACAATGTGCTGGTTTCATATACAATCTGAAATATATTCATCAAACTGGTTAACATAGCATTCATGGCATTTTCTTAGTTATTGTGTTTAGACCTTTGTATTCTGCATTCAGTAAGTTTCACCTGTACCCTTCTAAGATGCACCATAGGTGTAGTCCCACAAATTACTCTCCCTCCACCCATGTTCCCCCCTCCCTTCCCTTGCCCCTTTCCCTATATTCTTGTGCTATAATTGGGTTATAGCCTTCATATGAAAGCTATAAATTAGTTTCATAGTAGGACTGAGTATAATGGATAGTTTTTCTTCCATTCTTGAGATACTTTGCTAAGAATATATTCTAGCATAATTCTTTTTAGAAAAATCTAGGAATATTTACCCAAACAGCATGAACATTTAGGAATATTTGCCCAAATTACCAATGACCCAGGTATCCTACCTCTATAAATATGTATGCACATATATGAAATATATAGTTCTGCTTTTAATGGTCAAATACTGGAGTCAACACAAGAGTCTTTCACAGAAGAGTCAGTTAAATTAAACATGCAATGAAGGGCAGCGCCTGTGGCTCAGTGGGTAGGGCGCTGACCCCATATACCAAGGGTGGTGGGTTCAAACCCAGCCCTGGATGAACTGCAACAAAAAAATAGCCGGGCGTTGTGGCGGGTGCCTGTAGTCCCAGTTACTCGGGAGGCTGAGACAAGAGAATGGCCTAAGCCCTGGAGCTGGAGGTTGCTGTGAGCCATGAAGCCATGGCACTCTACCAAGAGCAACAAAGTGAGACTCTGTCTCTAAATAAATAAATAAATAAATAAATAAATAAATAAAACACGCAAAGAAATACTATGAAACTACTTTTTAAAATGAGATGGTATTCTCTGCAATCACATGGGGAAATCTCCAAGATTTATTTCTAAGAAGAAGAAAAGCGAAGACAACAAGTTATATAGCATGGGGCCATATCTATAAGAATAAAGAATTTTAAAAGATTCATACCTTCTGGATTATGCATATAGAAACACTATAAGTTTACAGAAAATCTATTAAAGGCGATCTGTTAGGATGACATGAAAAGGAAAAAGCAACAGACAGGTTGGGGAATTGGAGCCTGCTTCTTATGGAAATCTGTTTAGATTGCTTTTTTTTCTTAACCCTGTAGGTATGTCATTTATTGAAGCAAACAAGGTATTTACAAAAAAACACTATGCAGCTGAAGTGATATATGTGGTATTATGGTGTATGTTCTTGTTTGCCAATGACAGCTCTGGTTTATGTCTGGTGTACCAGGGTACATTAATGACTCTCCTTTTGCTCTCTAACTTACTTGAGTCTGGACTACAGACTGTAAACATCCTACATTACAGAATGCTGACTTTGATTCTGGTATAGTGCGAATGCTCCGATTATGCTGCCTTTCAGACTGGCTTCTTATTGTCCATACAGTTACAGTCACTACTCAGGCATCCCACTAGAAGAATTGGATAAAATTCAGGCTTGGCCTTGGGCATTTACCCCAATATATCACACATCAAGGTGATGCTTATCAAACATTTTTGTGTATGTGTGTGTTATATCCCTCGTAAAAAGGGATGAATTTGTAGGGCACACTGAGGTGAACAGAAAGTCTGCTTTCTGCCAGAGACAACCAGCCCAGGGATTCTAATTCCCTTGGCCCCTAATTGATCATTCAAAGCATATGTTTGGGGTGGTACCTGTGGCTCAAAGGAGTAGGGTGCCAGCCCCATATACCAGAGGTGGCGGGTTCAAACCTGGCCCTGGCCAAAAACAGCCAAAAAACAAACAAACAAACAAAAACAAAAGCAGCATATGTTTGTATGTGACAGGGGTGAAAACACCAGTAAGTCAGCACGCATGTGTGTTATATTTATTGGAAAGCTCTTCACTAAGGATGATATAACCTGTATATTCATTCTAAAGGGAAAATCCTAATAAGGTTTCAAGAGATGAATAATCACAGAATGAAAGGCAAAGGAACTTTGGCATTAGGAATGGATCTAAGAAAGAGCTTATCTCCAGTGGAGTTGTAGAAGGGGCACTGAATCTTTATTACACTCATTTGCTCTCAAGAGTTCATCCCTTCATTCATTTGTTCAAATATGAATGAACACCACATGCTGTGAATGAAATCAATAGCGATGTGCTACGCACAGGCTGCCTTGAGTTGTTAGAAGGCAACTTAATGTCTCCAAAATGGGATTGTAAGTACCTCGTGTTCACCACACAGTATAGACTCCATACATATGTATTATTAATAATTAATTCTATCATTATGTCACAATAATAATTCTTATCATTATATGATGACCCACAGCACTATTTATTAATGCAAACTAAAGCACTATTCGTTAATGCAACCCAAGCCATTTCAAGAACAAGAAGTTTCAAGCCAGTCTTTAGTGTTGCCACCACAGGAAAAAAAGTGGAGCTGTTGTTATGCCCATAACTTTCCTCCAAAAAGAGTAAACTATGTGAAGTGAGGTACAAATGGAGAAAAGGCTCTTAGCAAGCCAGCAGAATGAAATATTGCACCTTGCATTTAGGAAATCAGCATGAAAGCAGGAAATACTCCTCAGGTGTTGCCAAGATGACTTTGGACATTTGGGTCAAAAAGGAAGGCTTCATTTAGAGTGTTACCAAGTCTACTGACCCACCATATAATAAAAATGTGAGCTATGGCTGGGCACCCATAGCTCAGTGGTTAATGCATCGGCCACATACTCTGGGGCTGGTGGGTTTGAAACCAGCCCAGGCTTGGTAAACAAATAAACAAACAAACAAACAAAAATAAATAGCTGGGTGTTGTGGTGGCTATGTATCCCCACTATATAAATTGGATATAGAAAAACTTTGAAGTAATAATGACTAATATTTAAATAGAGTTTAAGGTACTCTATTATTGTCCCCATTTCACATATAAGGAAACTGAGTAACAAGGAAGGTAAATGCATTGCATAAGGTCACACAACAAGAGTAGAATAAATGTTTCAACAAAATCAGAAAGTCTTCAACTATATACAGTACCCACCACACTGTCCCATCTCTAGGATAACGAGGCTAACTTATTTACTGAACTCTTTAGTAGATGTTATTTAAATCAACTGTAGAACACTTTGTTATAGACTTTTTAGGGAAAACACAATTTAGATCACAGAGAAGTTATGTATTTTTGCCAAAGAGCACATAGACAAAAGGAAAAGGCAAAATTTGAATTTGGAACAACACATTTCCCTTACTGCTGTGTCTATGCAGATCTTACCAATCTGGGCCTACTTCATTCAGTTCCTGCTTTCTGTAAGAGATGTTCCAGTTGTAGAATCCAAACTACCTAAGCAAGAAGAAATGGGAGCTATCACCTCCCTGCCATCCTTTTACATTGCAGACATAAAGCGTGAGGCTGAGAAAGTCTTGCCAAAGCCTCCCAGCCAGCTGGAGTGGGTCTAGGGTTGAATTTAGATCTCTCTATAGTAAGTCCAAAAATCTTTCTAGTTTTACTATGTAAATACTGGGAGATTTATCGCTCCTTCAGCAGGATATTATGTAGATTCAATTAAAAATGCTTGAAAGCAGATATTACTGTTTTGGCATAAGGCAGACATACAAAAAATAATTGATTTGACTTTTACCAGTGAAATATGTATTAATGAGGAAAATGGAGAGTACCTAATCTCTGCCAAGGTTTTGGCCGTGTTTTTCTCAACAATTGTCTGCCTCTCCTTTACCATGTGTTTGGCCCTCACTTCACGTATCATTAAAGTAAGGAGGTTGAACTTAAATTAATATTAAAATTCTGCTGAGCAGAAGAAATGGTAGGGGCCCTGAGGAAGAAAGAGGTGATAGGATGTGATCAGAGTTTTTATCTCTACTTTCTATTTTTATTCTCTATTCTACTTTGTGTGTATACTTTATATATAAAATTTATAAGTTTTTTCATTTGTTTGCTGCTTCTTTTTTTAATGTATGCTTCAGATTGTTTTAAGGTGTATTCCTTGGTATTGGAATACAACTGAGACAACATCCTCATCTCCCATACCCTCCTTTTGTCCCATAAGAAAGTAAACTATTACCTCAAGCTTTCAGCCACCAGCCTGACAACTCTTTCCTTCACTAAGTTACCTCTAGTCCCATGATAACCCAGAATCACTGGATTCCATAAGCTGGTAAGATTTCTGCCCATGGCTTGCTGTTCCAGGTTTGACACTTTACACGAGCTACACAGTCTCATTGTTGCCAACCTTGTTTTCCACCCTCTTAACCCTTCTCCAGGAATCCTATCATAGCTAAAGCTGCCACATCTGGATTTAGTTTTTCTTCTCTCTTTCCATGCCACACTGTCTTTCTAAGTCTAAATTCACCCAAAACGCTTGCTCTGTGCCCCTATGTTTTTTCCTCCTTTGGTGGCATTTCTTTTCCATTAGAATGGGGGTAGAATTTGAGACCATAACTTCTTTCTTTCCATGTCTTTCAACTCTAATTAACTCACAAGTGGGTGTGAGCAACATGTTTGACTTATAATCTTACCAATTTCTTTATTGGTATTTACTTTAACTCCAACCAGATGATTGACTAACCAACTACCTGATTCTCACAGTTACCAAGAAGGTAGATTGTCATAAATGAGAGCATCAGAGTTCCCTCAAAATAGTCGCAATCCTTTCAGTGACCCTCCTCACAGCCTCCTTCACTTCCTTGTTGCGAAGGCTATAGATGATGGGATTGAGAAAAGGAGTAAGAAGGGCATACACCAAGGCAATAAGCTTGTCTGTGCCCTCGGGTCGACTCCCAGGGGACCCTACATATACAGCAAAGGCAGAAGCATAGAACAGTGCCACCACAGTCACATGGGAGGAACAGGTGGAGAAGGCCTTGGCACGACTGGCAGATGAGGGTAGTTTTAGCACAGCTTTCAGGATGCCACCATAGAGTCCCAAAATGAACACAAAGTTGCACCCAGTGGCTATACCGATCACTGCCCCATGGACTCGTGCATGCCAGCCTGTGTCCACACATGCCAACTGCATTAGTGGTGCCAAGTCACAAAAGTAATGAGCCACCTTCTTTAGGCAGAAAGGCAGAGTGGCAGTGAGGCTGGATGGCACAAGTGCAGCTGAGAAACCAGCCACCCATGTTGCTCCTGCTAGCCGTAACTGTACTTGTCTGCTCATGAGTGTATGGTAGTGGAGTGGGCGGCAGATGGCAAGATAGCGGTCCAGTGCCATGACACCCAACAAGTAGCACTCAGTCATGCCCAAGGAATGGAAGACATACAACTGGATGAAGCACAAAGCTGATGAGATGGGCAAACACCCTTGGAGTAAGGTACGCAGCAGTGTGGGCACTGTGGTGCTGACATACCAGACCTCTACGAAAGAGAGGACACTGATAAAAAAGTACATGGGTGTGGACAGTCTGGAATCTGCCTGAACCAGGACAATAATGAACATGTTCCCTGCAAGAGTAAGAAGATAGATACACAGGGTCCCCAAGAAGGCAAGTGGTCGTAATGTTGCAGTGGTAGTGAAACCAGCAAGGATGAAACTCTGGGTCCAGGTATGGTTGACATAATTCATGATTCCTAGGAAAAAAGGGTAAAGATAGCACATGAATTACTTCAAGCCCCTTTCTTGATTCAGAAAATTTTCCTAGTGCTAAGGACATCAAATGTGAGCATCTGGAAAGAACTTGGACATTATCTGATCAATGCCCCTTGCCTTGCAATGGAGGAACTCCAGCCCCAAAGGCAGAAATGGCTGAGCATATGTCATAGCCTGCTGGTGACAGGGCTGGCACTAGAAACAAGGCTCCTGATCCTGGTCTAATTCTTTTCTATGTTATAATATTGGGCTCCATAGACTCAAGTAATTTGATTTCTCCTCTGCTCCACTGTCAAATAACAGGAGAGAGAGAGAAAATTCTTACCACTGTCCCACATTCAGTTTCCAATGATAAAATAACAGGAAGTTCTGGGCTAAGCAGAAGGGAGAAAAGATCCCCTGAAAGTTACAATTGAGGCCTCTTTCAGGAAGCCTGTCTAGGGTTTAGGGATTATTCTGGTAAAGGTAGAAGAAGAAACAGGAAATGAAAGAGATGTCCAAGCTCTGAGACCAGTCTTGAAATCGTGGGTCCTGGTGCCTACTGACAATTTACCAAGAAGGTACTCCATGCCTTTTAAAAGATGACCACGAAAAGAGATATGTGCCAGAAATTCTTAATGGGAAAGACTCTGAGTTCAGGACCCCTAGGCAAGAAGAACTATAGTAATATTAGAAAGGGACTTCCCTGAAATCAGAGATTTGTCTGTAGGACCTTGTTCTGCCACTAACTGGCAATGCACATTGGATGGAGCAACTTCTCTTGTAACTTCAACTTTCGGTTCTCTATAATAAGACTTAAATAGTTATCTTCTAAGACTCTTAAGGTAAAGTAATATATGTTTCCCTAAAGTTATTGGAATAGTTAAGGGTTTTGAGCCACATCAACAAACAGCTACAATATTCGAGTTTTCCTCCCGCATTCTGATAGACTTACTACTGGAAAGATCGAAGCCCTCTGCTAATTCTTTCTTCAGCTACTCTCTTTTCCTGCAACACCGCTGCCAGTTACCTGACTGTTTTGATGACATTAAAACTCACAGTATCCTTCTTGGCATCTTTTCTCTACCAAGACACTGCCCTATTTATATTTCATGTTCCTGGAAATGCTGGGCTCCCAGGGGCTCCCTGCTGGGTGTTCCCTGTGGTTGCTGAATGTGCCAAGCTCTCCGTCAGGGCTCCTCTGGGGCAGGAGGCTGGGTATAGAGATGTGAAGCAGACAAGCTCCATTTCTCAGATGACTTTTCTCCACTCTGAAACCTTCAGTGATAGGCTTTAGCATTCAGTCCCAGGGATATTGCCACTTTTGGGCCACTGGAGTTTTGCCTATCTAATGTAGCTTTTTATGAGGTGACAGGATCTAACGTGCATAGTCTTGTGCATACATGGATAATAACTCCTGGAGCACATCAGAAGTGAGTTTTATCTTAAAAATTTCTTCTCAGGGAAACCTCTCAATCAACTTCTTTTTCACTCCAATCTAATAAGGTCATCCAGATGACCAGAGCATAGTCAGTCATCAGTCTGTTCATTACTCACGCTACCATGGTATGAAAAAGATCAGCACTACCATCACTTCTGCTTTGTCTATCTTTGTCTCCAAGACAGTCATCCCCACCGTTTCCTTCACCATCTTCACCATCATTTATTGATAGATTTGATCACTGCCAAATATCTGCTAGGTACCTAGTACCATTATAAATCAACACTATAGGTATAATTTTATTCTACCACCATATTATTATTATATGGGACGTTCACATAATGCTTATCCAGTTTTTCATCATCTCTTTTGTTTTTATCATAAGCATCATCTTCATGAATTTCCTATAGTCGGCATATGAACTCTGATCTCAACTGAGCCCTATACATGATCATGTACTGGATGGATAGAGAGAGCATACAAATAATAGGTTGAAAGTATTATTGGAAAGTAATAAATTTGCATCATTTATAGATACAAATGTGATATTTTGTTTTTTATTTCAGATTAATATGAAGGTATAAATTATTAGGTTATATTGTTTGCATTTATTGGGTAAAGTCCAAGTTGTAGTTGACCCCTTCACCCAGGGGGTTTGTTATATACCCCTACATTGTGTGTCCATTAGGTGAGAGCTCACCAAACTTCCTCCCCCTTTCATTTTTCTCCCTCTATCCTCCCCCCATCACTTGAATTTAATTGTGTTTTTCTCTTGTGTGAGCGTGTATTCAATATTTAAAAATAAGAGGCAAAACAAGATAATAGAAAATTAAACTGAATATCAGAACGCTAATCATGAAAGATTTGCACATAGATCCTATCAGTTTATAGGAAAACATTGAATCTCTTCAGGACAATTTGGAAACATTTCCTACAAGGGCAAAAATTATTTAAACAACAGGAAAAGATGATATTTGGTTTTCCGAGTATATTTTAGAAAATAATGCAACCTTGAGATCAGAAATATCTCTGCTTGAGTAAAAAATTTTCAGATGCTTGGCAATTAGAGCATTCAGTCTTTTTCGATCTCAATTCCACTTTATCTGAAACATCTGACCTTTTGTAAGATGACTGATTGCAACCACCATTTGACCAAATTACTAGATTCCTCGTAGTCCCAAATACAAAAGCACTTCTAATTTACAACTTTATTTATAGATTTTATAAGGTATATTCTGACAGAGTTCTCCGTGCTTTGCAGGGCCAGTTGTATATCACCCTGACTTGGCGTTAAAAGAGTATATTCTAACGGCTGTGTGCTTGCCCTTGGAAAATAATCAATATGATGCAAATGTCTCTCTATAACAAAATTATACATAAACAATACCAATGGGGAAATGCATGCTAAAAATTTAGCCTTGTAGATAGTAAGGAAAGAGGGGGTTGTAAAATAACAGTAGCACAAAGATAAAATAAAAATTGAAGTGGTCCAAGATTAGGCCTTATCTAGCTGCAAAAATCATTTACTTTCTTCTCATGATACCCCTTCCCAGCACAGCACTCACTTCATGTTTATTCTGTGTTAGAAATGGAACAAGAGAGAAAAACAGCTGCTATCTCTGTTAAGAAATTCTTATCTCTGTTAAGAAATTCGTGATTTAGCAAGAGAGCTAAAATGTTATAATGTTAAGTGAAGAAAACAGGATTTTGAAAGTGTTGATATTTTATAATATGATAGGCAATATTTGAAGAGAGGTCTATATTATGTGAAATGATTAGAAATAGATAATTATTTTAAAATAATTTTAGAAGTGATTTTTTAATATTTTAGTTTAAATTTCCTATTATGAACATATTTATTTATGTGTAACATTATTTTCCAAAAAAAAACTATGATCCAAAATGTTAGAAAAGGTAATATGAAGTATAACTACAATAGTATGGGAAAATCACTGTGAATCTGTTATTCATTGCCTAAGTATATTACCTGAACATTTGTTATTTCCCACACTTCATACTAAGGAAACTATGAGATGCATAACATATACTTCCTGTATATACAGTGCATAAGACTCTAAAATACTTATTTATAAAACAACAGGGACATTTAGCATATGATAAAATATGCAGCCTTACTCATAATAATATACATGCATTTTAAATTACAGTAAGACACTTTTCTCACTTTTCAGATTGAGAAAATTCCACAGATTTAAAAGCACACTTTGTTGGGGAGCTTACAAGGAAAAAAACATTTTTCACAATACTTACAGAAGTAAAAATAGCATAGTTTGGGTGAAAATGGGAAATACTTAGGAACACTACACATTCATTTGTAATGATCTAGGAATTCATCTGGCAGGTATGTACACACATACATATGAAATGATGTATACACAAGGCCATTCACTGTAGTTTTGCTTTTTATAGTAGCAAAGGACTGGAAGTCTTTCAATAGCTTATTCATTAAATTAAACAAATAACAGACCCCAAAGAGCTGTTTACCGAAATGAGGACTCATCTTCTGAAATAATATGAAAATATCTCCAGAGGGTCTACGAGAATATTTATATATATTTTTTTGTTTGGCAATAAGAAAAACTGGCAAATTATAGAAAAAACTAATGGAAATGGTTTTCTATGGTGGAATGAAGACTCAGAAGAGATAGAAAGGGACAAAAGGACCTAGGAGAGGGAAAAACACCTTTTATATTTGTCTTTTATGGATTATTTTAATTTTTAACTATGTAGGTATATTATCCATTGTAACAAATACATTAATATGATTGTGACCTGAATATGTGTATGTGTGATTTCTTCATCTGTGAAGTTGGTACAATAGGATCTTCTTCAGAGAATTATTACGGGGGATAAATAAATTTATACATGTAAAACAGTAAATGCTATATATGAGATAGACATTATTGCTTACAATTTTTCACATAAATATCCACAATAACAATTTGTGCCTAACTTCATAAAAAATTTCTGTTTTTGTCTATGTAGTGATTAGTAGAATTGTCAGTACCCCAAATCAAGCATCTTCTTTGGACTTAGGTGTTCCAGGTCACAATGTGTTGTATTTATACATAGATTTATATATAAATTTGCATATAAAATTATAAATGCACATATTTATTTTATATAAATTCATATAAAATTTCATATTTTACTTATTAATATGATTTATTGATATTTAATATATACATTTATATATAAAAGTATATAATTATATAAAATTATATGTGTATAATTTCTCCCTTTGTAGATAAAACTGTTGTCAACATGGAAGAAGGAAAGAGCCTCAAAGAGCTGAGCCTGAAGCCTCCACCTTGTCTCAGTCATTGTAAACTATTGTAAAAAACCACCACAGCTTGAGAGGCTAGGAAACAACAGAAATTAATTTCTCACAGTTCTGGAGGCTGGGGAGTACAAGATCAAAGCACCAGTAGATTCAGTGATGGGCAAGGGTCTGCTTCCCTGATCACAGATGGTTTTCATGCTATATCCTCAGAAGAGAGAGGGAATTCTCTGTGATCTTCTTTATGAGGCCACTACTCCCATCCACACTGGCTCTGTCCTCATGACCTAACCCCCATCTAAAGGACCCACCTCTTAACACTGTGATCCTGGGGATTAGGTTTCAACCTATAAATTTCGAAGGTACATTAACATTCAGTATACAGCACACTCCAATGTGTCACACTGATGCGTTTCTTCCTACTTCTTTTTGCATCATGGCAAATAAAACACAATGGTGATATTTGCATAGCATACTGAGGTGAACATAAAGGCTGCACACTACACAGGGCTGTGGCTTCCAGAGGCTCTGTCTGGTCATTCAAAAGGTGTGGGGCAGGGAGATAGGGAGCTCAGCACACCTGATACTAATATTTATTGGTAAGTTCTGCCCTAAGGAAAATTATAAGAAGACATCCTCAAAAGGTTACAGAGAATAAATTATTGTGAAATAAAAGGGAGGTGAGTCTAGAGCGCTGAAGTCATCTAAAAAGAGAGAATGACTCCTGGGAGGGGTTACAGGAAGGGTGATTAATCTGCATCAGCCTCATTTAATCCTTAGGATTCCATTCATTTAAGCACTCATTCATAAGTGGGTGAGTATTCCAGACACCACGAGGCATGTAGCTGTGAGTTGTTGTACGAGTGTAACTACTTATGTCTTCACACAGGATTTTAAGTTTTGTAGGCTCTTCACTCTGTGCAGACCCAACAGTATTTATTAATGTGACCTGAGTCCAAGTGATTTTTTTTGGACTTTTCAAAATAAGGGAATATGTTGATTAATAGTTTTGTTTTCCCCATAACCAACTCTCAATAAAAACAAGTTGGGATGAATTTAATATAGGAAGACAGAGTAAGAATAGGACAGGAGTCCAAAGTTGTGCATTAGGAAATAGCATAAATTTCACAAAGGCAAGGGATTGATGCAACACAGGATGCTCCAGGGTTACCTGGGACACCTAAGTCCAAAGGAGATGCTTGATGTGGGGTGCTGAGAATTCTGCTAATCCCTACGTAAACCAAAACAAAATCTGTGTGAAATTAGGCATAAATTCTCATTGTAGAAATTTATGTGAAAAATTTTAAGTAATAATGTCTATCTCATATATAATATCTACTGTTTTACATGCTTTATGCATATGAAATTATTTAATCCCCACAACAATTCTCCAAATATCCTTTTGTTGTCCCAAAATCACAGATGAAGGAATCAAAAATAAGGAATGTTAAGTGAATTATCCATGTCATTCAGTAAGAAAATGATAGACATAATGATTTCAGACAGGCTTCAAAGACCGTTCTCTAACCCCTACACTGTCCTGTGTGTGGAAAAATTCGGATTACTGTTATTTATGAGTATCTTTTAAGTGTCAGGAACAGCTGGTTATAGGTAAAGAATTTTCTGTTGTATTCTATTTCTATTCTATTCCATTGACCTATGTGTCTGTTTTTATACCAGCACCATGCTGTTTTGGTTCCTATAGCTTTATAGTATAATTTGAAGCTGGATAATGTAATGCCTCCAGATTGTTTTTTTCCTTAGGATTGCTTTGGATTTGGGGGATCCTTTGTGATTTTATATGAAATTTATGATTGCTTTTTCTAATTCTTTCAAAAATTACATTGATATTTTGATGGGAATTTGATGCATTAAATCTATAAATCACTTCGAGCAGTATGGACATTTGAACAATGTTGATTCTTCCAACCCATGATCACAGAATATTTATCCATTTGTTTGTGTCATCAGTGATTTCTTTCATCAGTGTTTTGTAGTTCTCTAAGAATTAAAAGTAGACCTATCATTCATTCCAGAAATCCCACTACCGAGCATCTAACCAAAGGAAAAGAAGCCATTACATGAAAAAGACATCTGTACTTACATGTTTATCACAAAACAATTAAAAATCGCAAAGATATAGAATTAACCTAAGTGCCCATCAACTAATAAGTGAGTGAAGAAAATCTATGAGTATATATGCACCATGGAAAACAACTCAGCCATAACAAACAATGATATAATGTCTTTTGCAGTGACTTCAATGAAACTGGAGGCCATTATTTCAAATGAAGTATCTCGGGAATGGAAAAACAAATACTAAGTGTTCTCTGCAAGGTCATATAATGATCATTGGAGACTCAGGAGAAGGGAGATAGGAAGAGGTGAGGGATCAAAAATTGTGCATCAGGTACACCATTCAGATGATGGGTACACTAAAAGCTCTGACTTTCCCACTATAATTCATCCATGTAAAAAACCCCAAAAGTTTGTAGCCCCCAAACCTATTGAAATAAATATTTTAAAAAAGAAAAAAGTGTCAGGATCAGTGTTAAGCATATTCCATCTTTCATTTCCCTTTAAGCCCTATAGAACTCTGGAGCTCATTATAATCTCTTCAAAAACAGGAAAACAGATGGTGAAAGAGAGGTTAAGTTTTTACCAAGGATTGCATACTCAAAAGTGGCAACACTTGAATCCCTTTCCCTCTCTGCTCTGGATATAGAGATTGTCCCAAGCCTGGTGTGGTTTAGGACTTGCTTTCTTTAAGAAATGTCACATTCATAAAAGTGAAACTCCCTAAGCTAGAAGAAATGTGCACAGCTATCCTCTGCCATCCTCCTGTTTTGCAAACAGAGAGAATGAGGCTGAGGAACTCTTGCCAAGGTCACACAGCCAACTGGAGTAGACATAGGGTTGTATCCACTATTTACAACAAGTCCAGTAACATTTCATGTTTATTATGTAAGAATTAAGATAATCCTTTCTAAGAAAGAAGAAATAGAGATTGAAAGATATAAAGAAGATACAAAAATTTTAAGGGTATTAAGAAAGCAGCTTACTGTTGTTGGCATAAATGAGAAGTGTATGGAGCAAGAATTTATTATTGATCAAATACGTAAGAATTTCTTTAAAAAATAAGTTTTTTAAAGACTATTCCAGACTAACTTTGTAACTTCTCTGCTAAGTTCCAGTTTGTCATAACCACTAAAGACCTGTGCATCTTTTGATAGGATATGTTACCTCATTAGCCTTCAATTCACTCATCACAAAAGTGAGAGGGTCGAACTAAATTATCTCAGAAGAGGAACTAGTGGGGAGCAGAGGGACCATCAATGCAAAAGGAAATGTCTGGAGCTTCCAGTCCACATTTATACTTTCTATCTCAATCTGTTTTCTGTTTGTACTTACCTGCTTTGCACATGTACATTATTCTTCTAATGCTATTTGATTTTGTTTGTGTAAAAAGATGGGATCAGACAATTGTGCCTTCTTTGATCTCTTTGCAAGGGCACTGGGTCTGTTTCTTGCTAGATCTGTGCAGCAATAGTGGAAGTAATGAGAAAGAAAAAGAACACCTGTAGTTCAAAGACAGCTGCCTACTGGACACGGATGCATCCTATAAAGGAAATACAACCGAGCGTCCCAATGGAAACAGCAGGGCCTCAAGCATATGGGATGAGATTCGAAAAGGGTTTAACTTAATTTACTTAAAATCTTCTCCTAATGATGAGGGCAGAGTATGGAGGAAATTGGGCTAGGTTCTAGGATCTTGAATACTAACAAGTCTTCTTTTTCTGCTGTGTCCAACTCAGACCACAGATACTTCAGAACACTAGCATGGGCCCTTCAGTGCCACAGGTCATGGATACTAAAACTAGGATGATGATGAGCCACTAACATTTTCTGAATTTATTATCTTTAATCAAGTCTCTCATTTACTGCTCCTTATATATCTTCCTCTCCATCACTCTGGACAATTACTCAATATTGAACCCATGTTCCTACTTTTCCTGTATTCCTTCATGCACAACGTTCTCCTCCCATTCCCTTAAGCTAGAAGTGAACACCAGATCCTCCATTTTCCATTTCCACTCAACAAATAATATTACTAATTTTACTTCTGATGTTGGTGGTGATAAATTTATAGCAAATGACTGATGTTTGGCCTAAATGGGCTGAACGATTGCACCATTTTGAATGTCATTTCATTTTGTCTTAGTTGAGATGACATAGAAATACCCCTCCCACTGCAGTCAGCTTGTATTCCAGGTCAGCTACTAGAGCTGCAAGTGTTCTCTTCGATAAATGGGGAAAAATAACGTATATCCTGTCCTGCCTGGCCCCAGTGGGGATGTGCTGTTGAAACATGAATGTGCATGGTGAGGTCCATAAACTTGTACCAACATCCAAGACCTGCAGATATTGTGTACATGGGGAGGAGAGACCAGAGGCCCAATAGCATGCAATGAGCCTGACAATCTTTGAGCAATGTGTGCAAAACAAGTCTCAATATTTCCTTCTTATCAGTGATATTTCAGTTGCATTGACATTTCCTATTCTTAAAAAGCAAGCTTTGTCTTTCTCATCTCTTTGAGTCAAACAGAGGAACTGACCTTGCATAGCAAGTCTGGAGGACTTGCATACCTCAGTATCCCATAGGGGATCTCAGAGCCATAAACCAAACCTATCCAGGTAAACACATTCTCCCACAAAACTTTTCTGCTAAGTATCTCTGGAGAACAGAAAGTGCTAACAAGTTTGCTAATGAGAAAGCAAAGACCGCTGCTTAATTGAGCTGGAGAAGCCTAAGGGAGAGGCAAGGGAACTATTCCCAGGAGGAAAATGGTTCTGGCTTAATGACACACAACCTCAACTTCAATAATTATTATTAGCATTTTCTCTGCAGAGACCACCTCCTCCGTGAGTTGTGCAGCAGAGAGCTCTGGAGAGGCCCCAGTTTTCTCCTCTTGCCTTTCTCAATTAATGCTAATTGAGAACATGGGAAAACAGACCAAAATGTCGGAAAAAACAGCTCTAGAATAGAGTCCTAGGAGCCCCTGCCCCAGACCTGGTCAGGAGACTTTGCCTGAACAAACAGAAAAAGCATCTGTCTCCTGCTTTCATAGGAGGAACTGAGGACGATAGACTGAGTCAGGAGACCTGGGTTTTAATAGAGTCTCTGCCACTAAGTAGCTCTGGCACAAAGTCACACACCTTCCCTTAGCAGTTTTTTTTTTTTTTGTATTTTCTGGCCGGAGCCAGGTTTGAACCCACTACCTCCAGCACATGGGGCTGGCTCCCTACTCCTTTGAGCCACAGGCGCCACCCCCTGAGCAGGATTTTAATAAATAAATTGAACTTTATGAATTCTAAAGTTTCTTTGAAGTATAATTTTTTTGAACATTGAGGAGTGATATGTTTTTCATTTGGATAGCAGGGTACCCACAACCCAGAGAGTAAGATCAAGTTTATTAGACTGACTCTGCTTTAAACAATAAACGACAAATTCACACACAAAAAGAAGGATGTGTACCATATGCATTCAAACAAAGGAAAGCATTGCCCTTTCAAAACATTTTTAAAACTCTATTTTCCTTTTTAGGGGGAGAAAAACAGTTTTGATATGTTATCTGTCTGCATGTCTTTGCTCGTCTGCACATCCATCCATACAAATAAAACATGATACCATTTCTCCTGGCTCTCAGATGCTACCAAAAATAGAAACCACTTGTGCAATTTTCAGTGTTGGTAATAATGTTGTAATAGAGAATGCAGTCAGGAACCCTTGTTTTTTCTTTTTTGTTTGTTGGTTGTTGTTTTTTTTTTTTTTTTTTTTTTTTCAGTTTCTGGCCGGGCCCGGGTTTGAACCCGCCAGTTCCAGTACATGGCACCCTACTCCTTTGAGCCACAGGCACTGCCCCGGAACCCTTGGGTTTTAATTATACTCTCACAATACATCAGTTTTAAAATTTAATGAAGTTTAACTAAGCACTTTTGCCTCATTTGCAAAACTAAAAATAATATTTTTAAGGTTATCAGGAGAATCAGTGAGATAATTTAAGTTGGCATATAGTAAGTGCTAACAGAATAAACTCTACCATTTTAAAGCTATTAGTAGCATCATAGTTACACATCTAATACTAACAGAATGCAAAGAGATGGTTCCCAAATCCTTAAGAGTGCTGTGACATTTAGGAGTTCAACAAAGGGTTCAAATCTCAGTTTTTAGTTCTGCGGAGTCACAGTACTCCTTCAGAAACCCTGTCTAAACTACTTCAGAGTGGCCAAAGCCACTTCTGAAACTGACCTACAGATCTATTTGAGAATATAAACCCCAATTCTGTCAAGGAGCTAGCAGAACAGGATGTCCTTTCAGCCATGCTGTAGAAAGAAGCCCCAACTGGACACATAAATTGTCAACTAATGCATTCCAGCATCAAGGAGTTCCTGGGAAGTATACAGGGACGTGAAAAAGAATCATGAGTAAAGCCTGACATAGAAAAGAAGTTCAATTAATATCCAGTTCCAGTCTTCTCACTTTTAGCAGTAGACATACTACTAAAGTCCTATCGCAAGGTGAGATACCACTTTCAATCTCACCATCAGGGCTGCAGACAAGCACTGCTCTTCCTGTATGTTTTATTGCAAAGATACTTTCAGTTACCATTAAATTCCATAAAACTTCTTTTGTTGCTTTTGAAAAGTCTTTGTTTTTTAGACCAGTTTTACATTCACATCAAAGTTGAACAGAAATTATAGAATTCTCATATACCTCCCACCCCTGCACAAGCACCACCAACCCCATCATCGACGCCCCCACATGAGAGCAGCAACATTTGTTGCACTCAATGAACATGTGCCCAATATTGACATATTTTTATTATCCAAAGTCCATAATTTATATTAACGTTCACTGTTGTGTTGTACCTGTGATGAGTTTAAACATATGTATTATGAAGTGTATCCACAGTTATATGATCACACAAAGTAGTTTCACTGCCCTAAGAAATCATCCGTTTCCCATCTATTCCTCTCTTTCTCCCAGTGCCAACCACTGATCTCTTTACTGTCTCCATACGTTCGCCCTTTTATGATTACAATTAGTTGTAATTCTACAGTGCATAGCCTTTTCAAATTAGCTTCTTTCACTTAATGATATACATTTAAGGTAGTTCCATGTATTTTCATGGCTTGATAGCTTATTTCTCTTAGGGCTGAATAATATTCCATTGTCTACATGTACTACAGTTTATTTATTTTTTCACTTGCTAAAGGCTACTTGGTTGCTTCCACATTTTTCCAATTATAAATAAAGCTTCTATAATCATCGGCCTACAGGTTCTTGTGTGCACATAAGTGTTCTGCTCCCTTAGGTAAATACCTAGGTTCTCAATTGTTAGAATAATGGTAACAGCATATATAGTTTTATCAGAAAAGTTTCTTTCGTAAATCACACCTTGCTGTTATATCTAAAAATGTCATCACCATACTTAGGCCATCTAGATTTTCTCCTACACTATCTTCTAGGTCTTTTATAGCACTATAGAGCTTATGGAATGCCTTGTCTATAGAGTTTAGGTTTATGATCCACTTTGAGGTAATTTTGTGAAAGATATAATTTGGTTTTCAGATTCATTTGTTTTCCATGTGGATGCCTGGCTGTTACAGCACCATTTGGTGAAAATTCTATCTATTCTCCATTGTGTTGCCTTTGCTCCTTTGCCAAGATCAATTGACAATATTTATTTGTGTTGCTCTCTTTCTGGACTCTATATCCTGGCCCATTGATCCACTGATCCATTCATTTATTTTGTTACCACTACCACATTGTCTTGATTAGTATGGCTTTAGAGTAAGTCTTAAAGTCAAGCAAAAGTATAGTCCTTCTACTATACTTTTTTCCATTCAGCATTGTATTTGCTATTCTGAGTCTTTGATACTCTATATGAAGTTTAGAATCAATTCATTGATATCAAAAGTATATTAAAATGTGCTCAACATCACTAACCATTAAGAATATGCAAACCAAAACCACTGTACCTGGTTAAGATGGCTATTTCCAATTTGGCAAGATATGGAGAAAAGAGAAACCTCTTATGCTATTTATGGAAACATAGATTAGTGTAGTCATTATGGAAAACAGTATGAAGGTTACTAAAGAAATTTAAAAATATGACCTAGCAATCCCTCTTCTGGGTACATACCCAAAGGAAATGAAATTATGACATAAAGATATATACACTCCATGTTCATTGCAGCATTATTCATAAAATCCAGGATTTGGAAACAACCAAAGTGACCATTGACAAATTAATTGATAACAAAGCATATATATCTCTCTTCCTCTCTTTCTCTCTCTCCCTTTAGATAGATGGATGATATTTGCCACAATTTTGTTATATGTATGTACATATACACAATAGAATGTTATTCAGCCTTCACAAAGGAGATTCTGCCATTTGTTATGACAAAAATTTAGTAGCATTATGATAAGTGAAATAATCAAGAATTATATAGAAAAAACTGCATGGTCTCATATATATGTAGAATCTAAAGAAAATGAACACACAGAGATACAGAATAAAATAATGGTTACCAGAGGTAGTAGTGGGTAAGGAGAAACTGAGGAGATATAGGTCAAGGGATACCAAGTTGTAGAAATGTAGGATGAAAAATTTTAGAGATCTAATGTACAAAATGAGGACTATAGTTAATTATGTATTGGCCTCAGGATTTTTGCTAAAAGACTAGATTGTAGGTGCTCTTGCCACAGAATGAAAAAAGACAACTATGTGGGGGTTCTGGAAGATGGCGGCGGTGACGGTCCCGTAGTTCATCACTCCCTGATCAGCAGGTGAGAGGGAGGGAGTACTGGACCTTGCCCCGTGTGAATTGTCGGAGCAGATGGGCAGCTGGCAATGCACAGCGATTTGGTGGATTGTTGTGTTTGAAATATAGTTCATAACTGTGGAAACTGTTTCCCCCTGAA
>CAUYRH010060245.1:0-27488 GCA_963574655.1 Perodicticus potto
AGCTGGAACATATTCTTCTTAGCAAAGTATCTCAAGAATGGAAGAAAAGGTACTGAGCCCTACTATGAAGCTAATTTAAAGGTTTCATATGAAGGCTATAACCCAACTGTAACACAAGAATATGGGAAGGCAGGGGAGGGGGGAGTTCAGGGTAGAGGGAGGGTAATTGGTGGGGCCACACCTATGGTGCATCTTAGAGGGGTACAGGTGAAACTTACTAAATGCAGAATACAAATGTCTTCATATAATAACTGAGAAAATGCCATGAAGGGTATGTTAAACAGTTTGATGAAAACATTTCAGATTGTGTATGAAACCAGCACATTGTACCCCTTGATTGCACTAATGTACACAGCTAAGATTTAAAAAAAAAAAAAAAAAAAAAAAATTACAGTGTTAACCCAAGCAACCAATTGATTCAATTTATACTCCATCATAATCTCAATGGATTTTTACCCATATGGAAACTCGAATCTTTAAATGCATGTGGACTTACAAGGAACATTTAATGGTGAATCTTTAAAAAGAGGAACAAACTTTGAGGACTCATACTTACTTATTTCAGTATACACCATGAAACTGTAGTAATCAAAACAGTATGATATTGGCATAAGTATAAGAATACAGATCCTCAGAATAAATGAGAATTCAGAAATAAAGCTATATATTTACATTTAATTGATTTTTATAAAGGTACCAAGACTAGTTAATGGGGAAAGAATAGTTGTTCAGTAAATGGTGCTGGAAGCACTGGATGTCCATTTAAGAGAAAATCAGGTTGATTCCATAGAGCATACCATAAAACAAAAAATTATTCCAGGTGGTTTAAAGATATAAATTTTAGAGGTAAAGCTATTAAAGGCTTGAAAGAAATCTGAAGCTGTGTAAATTGTCATATATATTTTAAAATATATCACCAGGCCTTGGAACCTGATGATATATTTTAAATATGATACCAAAAGAAGAATTAATAAAAGAAAATATAGATTAATTGTGTTACATCAAAATTTTTAAAAATTATGTATCATAAATCTCCAATAAGAAAGTGAAAATACAACCTAAATTTGTAGTTCAATAAATTTGTTCCCTGCTAGCCATCCATACCAATTTTCAGCTTTTAGGTATAATAATTATTTAATCCTGCTTTTTATTGTGCTTGAATCCTCTATTTATTTCTTTTATTCTTTACAATCTCCAAACAGATGACTTTTATATGCAGGTGAATAATAGAATTTTCTTAAATTAACTCTAAAGTAAGTGTTTTTAGAGTGGAAATTTATTGTAAGTCCCCCTGATATTTATAACTTTTTTCTTTTTTTAAAAAATAATTTTATTAAATCATAATTGTGTACATTGGTGCAATCGTAGGGCAGAATGTGCTTCATATACAATCAGAAACATTTTGATCGTACTGTGAGAGATTGCTTTCATAGCATTTTCTTAATCACTATATAAAGACATTGATACTCTACATTTAATAAGTTTCACCAGTACCCTACTAAGATGCACTGTGGGTGTGATCCCACTAATTGCCCTCCCTCCACCCATCCTCCTTGCTAAGACGTGGAAGAAGCCCAAATGCCCATCGACCCATAAATGGATTAATAAATTGTGGTACACATATACCACGGAATACTATGCAGCCTTAAAGAAAGATGGAGACTTTACCTCTTTTGTGTTTCAATGGATGGAGCTGGAACATATTCTTCTTAGCAAAGTATCTCAAGAATGGAAGAAAAAGTATCCAATGTACTCAGCCCTAATATAGAGCTAATTTATAGCTTTCATTGAAGGCTAAAACCCAATTATAACTATTTAAGAACACTTAAACACAGTTACTTGGCAAACAGGAAACAATTCATAGGAAATGTAGAGTAAAGGAGTGATCAAACTCATTTTGGTATACAAAAGTGACATCTATGCAACCAAAAACACTTGCATACCCTTAATATTTTGAATTTAGAATATATGCTAGAGAAATAACTTTATAATTTTTTATTATGGGATAAAATGAAGGTTTATACAATTAGGTCATATTATTTGCATGTGTAAGGTAAAGTCTAAAGTCTATATTGTAGTTGAGTCCTTCACTTATGTAATGTGTCACATAGCCCTACATTGTTTCAATAGGTAGAAATTAACCAAGTTGTTTCCCCTGACCACTCCCGCCTTCTTGAATCTAATTGTTTCCTTGCATGGGCCTGTAGTTGTTGGTCTACTATTTTCAGATTAGTATTGTGTACATTGGGTGTTTTCTTTTCCATTCATGAGATACTTTACTTAGTAGAATGTTCTCCAAATACATCCAGGTAAATAGAAAATATTCAATGTCTCCATCTATTATTATGGCTAAATATTATACCATGCCATACCATTGTTTATCAAATGACTCATGGATTGATAGGAACTTGTGTTTTTTCCATATCTTTGTGAGTGTGAATTGAGATACTATAATAATTCAAGTGAAAATGTCTTTATGGTAAAATAATTTTGATTCTTTACTGTAGATACTGTCTACTTTTAGTTATTTGAGGATTCTCCATACATCTTCCCAGAAAGGTTGTACTAGTTTTCAATCCTCCCAACAGTGCATCAGTGTACCCCTTTCTCTTCACCCATGCTAGCTAGCACCTACAACTGTGAGATCTTGTTATGTGGGCTAGTCTCACTGGTGTTAGGGTGTTATCTCAAGGTGCTTTGGATATGCATTTCCCTAATGATTAGGGATGCTGAGCATTTTATGAAGTGTTTGTTGCCCAGTCATCTGTCTTCTAGGAAAAGGTTCTATTCATGTCTCTTGACCATTGATTGATGGGGTTGTTTATTCTTTTCTTGTTGATTTGCTTAAGTTATTTATATATTCGTGTCACTAGCCCTTTCTCTAATTTTTACCAAGTGAGTTTGTGTCTTCTCCCATTCTGAAGGTTGTCTATTTACCTTGTTGCTTGTATTCCTTCTGTGCAGAAGACTTTTAACTTGATCAAGTCCCATTTATTTATTTATTTTTTGTTGCTACAGATGCCAATGGTTTTTCCTTTATGAAACCTTACTCAAATCCAACATTATTAAGAATTCTTCACACACTTTCTTATAGTGCTTTTATCATTTCATGTCTTACATTTAAATCTTTTTTACCAAAATAAGTTAATTTTTGTAAGTGGTAAGAGGTACTCCAGCTTCAGTCTTCTATATGTGGTTATCCAGTTCTCCCCACACCACTTATAAAATAGAGATACTATTCTTCAGTGTAAGCTTTTATGTGGTTTGTCAAAAATCAGGTGGCAATATGAGGGTGGTTTCATCTCCAGTTTCTCAATTCTGCTCCATATGTCTATGTCTCTTCTTTTATGACAGTACTATGCTGCTTTGATCACTATGGACTTTTAGTGTAACCTGAATTCTCCTATCATAATGCCTCCAGTTGTTTTTATTTTATAGAATTGTGTTGGCCAATTAGGGTTTCTTCTAGAACCTTATGAATTGAAGAACAAATGTTTTCAAATTCTTTAAAATATGGTAGTGGTATTTTAATGGAAACTGTGATGAATATGAAGATTGGCTTGGGTAGTATAGCCATTTTAATAATATTGAGTCTTCTCAGCCACAAACATCATATTTTCTTCCATTTGTTAATGTCTTTTGCTATTTTTTCCTCAAAGTTTCATGGTTTTTTATGTAGAGATCATTCACTTCCATCATAAAGTGTATTCCAAGAAATTCGTTTTCTTTGAAGTGACTTGATAAGGGTATTCTGCCTTTGATTTGGTTCTCAGCTTCACTCTTGTTGCCATATATAAAGGCTACTGATTTGTGGACATTGATTTTATAACCAGAGACATTACTGTATTTGTTGATCAGTTCCAGTTATCTTGTGGTTTAGTCCCTGGGGTTTTCTAAGTATACCATTATATCATCACCAAAACCGAAAGTTTAACTTCATCTGTCCCCATTTAAGTACCCATGATAGCCTTCTTTTGCTTGTTTGCAAATCTTGGCTAATAATTCTAACATTATGTTGAATAGTAATGGTGATACTTTACAGCCATGTTTAGTTACAGTTCTAAGTGAAAATGCAATTTCAGTTTTACTCAATTCAGTATGATATTAGTTGTGGTATTATAGATGGCTTCTATCAGTTTAAAAAATGTCCTATCTATGCCCATTTTCCTGAGAGTTCTTATCAGAAAAGTATGCTAAATTTTGTTCTATGACCATTTTTCTAAGAATTCTTAGTAGACAATTATGCTGAATTTTTTCAAATACATTTTTCCAGCGATTGAGAAGATCATATGATATTTGTTTTTACTTCTATTGATTGGGGAATTATATTTATGAAATTGTATAAGTTGGATGAGGCTTGCAAACCCACTTGATCATGATGCATATGTGTTTCTAATGTGTAGCTGTATTCTATTTGCTAGGAATTTATACAGCATTTTTGTATCAATATTTATTAATGATTTTGGTCTGTAGATTTCTTCTTTGTTAGGTCATTTCCTGGTTTTGGTATCAAAGTGATATTTACTTTGTAGAAGTTCACAAAGTTACTTCCTTCTCAATTTTTTTTTTTTTTTTTTTTTTTTTTTGCAGTTTTTAGCCAGGGCTGGGTTTGAACCCACCACCTCTGCATATGGGGCCAGGACCCTACCCCTTTGAGCCACAGGCACTGCCCCTTCTTGATGTTTTGGAATAGGTTGTATAATAAAGATACAGGCTCTTCTTTCAAGGCTTTATAGGATTCTGGTGTAAAACCTTCTTCTGGTCCAGGACATTTTTTGTTTGAAGATTTTTTTTTTTAATTTTTGTTCCAATTTTGGTGCTTGATATTGGTCTTTTCAAAAGTTCTGTTGCTTCCTGGTTAGGTTTACGGTGGTTGTGTGATTCTGGGTATTGGTCCATTTTCTCCACATGTTTAAATTTCTGGTCATAGAGTTTTTGTTGTAATTAGTGATGATATTTTGTATCTCTCTAGTATCTGTTATTTTCCCCTTTTCATTTCTGATTGAAGTTGTTAGAGATCTTACTTTTCTATTACTAGTTAATCTGGCCTAAGGTTTCTTGATTTCATTGATCTTTTGAAGGAAACACCTTTTTGTTTCATTGATCTTTTTATTGGATCTTTTGTTCTCATTTCATTTAGTTCTGATGTAATATTGATTATTTATGTTTTCTGTGAGGTTAATGTTTGGGATTAAATTTCTTTCTCTTCCTTTTCCAGTTCTTTGAGATGATTCATTAGGTTGTTAATTTTCCCTCTTTCTGTTATTTGGATGTGGGAATGTTATGCATTAAATTTCCCTTTTAGGACTCTTTTTTTTTTTTTTTTTTTGCAGTGTCTCACAGATTTTTATAGCTTGTGCTTTCAGTTTTGTTCAATGAATCTAAGGAATTTCTTCTTTACCTCCTTCTAGACACAGCTTTTATTCAGCATAAGTTTGTTTAGTTTCCATAACTTTGTGTGGGAATGAACTTTTTATTGGAATTGAGTTCTACCTTTATTCCGTTGTGGCCAAAGAGGTACGAGGTTTACTTTATATTCTTTTAAATTTGAAAGTTGATTTTTATTTTAGGATATTATCGGCTTTGAATGAACCACGTGCTGACAAGAAGAATGCATATTCAGTATTATTAGGGTTGAATGTTCTATGTATGTATGTGCATTAACCCATTTGATCCAGAATTGCATTTAAATCTATTGTTTCTTTATTTAGTTTTTGCTTGGTGGATCTCTCCAGTTCTGTCAGTGGGGTGTTAAAGTCCCCAGTTACTATGGTGTTGCAGACTATCATGTTTCAGAATAGTTAGGGTTCATTTTATGTATCTGAGAGCATTTAAGTTGGGTTCTTAAATATTTAGGATTTAATATTTTTCTTGTTGTGTTGTTCCCTTGACTAGTATATAGGTTCTATGTTTGTCTTTCTTTAATTGTGTTGTATTAAATGTACAAATAGAATTGTGACTCTTGATTTCTTCTGATTTCAATTTGCCCCACATAAAGTTTTCCAAACCTTCACCTTGAGTTTTGTTTTGTCCTTGGAAGTTAGATGTGTATCCTGAAGATGCTCTATACTTGGCTTTGTGCTTTTTATCCAGTCATCCATCCTGTGCCATGGTGGAGTTATTTTTGTCTTGTTTTGTGGAGGTCTGTTGCCTGGTTTTATCACTCAGCCATTGTGGAAGCTAGGTTTGGTCCTCTAGTTTGTAAGTGTCTTATTTTGTTGATGGCCTATTTTAATTGTCCGTGTATAGTATGGATGTATATTCTACCGAGTTGTTCTTTAGTAGCAAACTTTCTCAATGTTTATTTGTCAGTAAAATATTTGATTTCTTCATTGAATATAAAACTTAATTTAGTAGGACACAGATTCCTGGGCTGAATGATGATTTGTTTATGAAATTAAGAACTGCTGATCACTCTCTACTGGCTCGTAAAGTTTCCACTGAATAGTCCACTGTCACCATACTGTTATGGCCCTTGTATGTGAGATGTTGATTACACTCAGCTGAAAGTTATCTCTTTCATTTTGTGTGGGCAGAAATATTACACAGGTGGACACTCCAGAGAACTTCCATGGGGACTGCCCTGATCCTCAGTCCCCCTACTGCTTAGCACACCTACTGTGACAATGGGGTTCAAATGTTCCCAGAATGGAGAGAAAACTAGTTGGGGGATACGTGAGTAAAATTCAGCAGCTTAGTGGAGACAGGATATCAACAAAGTTAGAACGGGATTAAAAATTATACTTGACCTCAGACAATCTTGCCTGAAAGCTGTAACTGTAACCTTTCCTCTCCTATCCCCTAAGGCAAGTATGTTTATAACCTAGTTAGTTCTGCCCTTGGGAATTGTTTTATGACTTAATGCCTTCACCCTGATGATCTTTTTTGTAATCAAAAGACCACCCACATGATTGAGTCATGCAATTACTAACTCATTACTTCTTTATTCTTTAAACATATACCCCAAAACCTGAATAAAAACCTCCTGAGATTTTGAATCAAGGTGGCATCTATTGGCCTCCCTACAGGCTGATAAGGTGTCCATCTCTCCAGGTATCAGAAGATTTTTTCAATGAAACTTTGTGTGTGAATTTCTCATTTCTTTCTTTGAAAAGAAAGAAATTTATTTCTTTGTCTCCAGGAAAGTCTCCACTGGGGGAATTCTCAGTCTGCTGTGTTGAGACTCCCTCTTGCATGCAACAATTTTGACTTTAGCTATGTTAATCACAATGTGTCTAGGAGATACTTTGTTTGAATTGAGCCATTCTAGAGTTCTGTAACTACTAGTATCCATATTTCTGAGTTTCTGGTGATGCTTGGAAAACTCTTCCCAATAATGTTTTTATGTAGAACTTCTATGCTTTTAGGACTCACTTCTTCTCTTTCAGTGATACCTACAATTCACATGTTTATTCACTTTGTGTAGTCCCATACCTCTCTAAGAGGTTGCTCTGTTTTTTTTCTTTCTCTTTTCTTCTGCCTCTTCACATGTTTGAGTTAGTTCAAAAGTTTTGTCTTCATAGTCTGGGATTCTTTCTTCTCCATCTTCTACTGTATTTCTGAGACTCTACAGTGTTTTGAAATTCCTTGAATACATCTTTCAATTCCTTAATCTCTGTTATATCCTTCCTAATGATGTAAAGATCCTTACATACTTTGTCTTTAACTTTATTAAAATCTCTAGACAGCTTTTGGACTTCTTGTCTCACCTTCTTTTTAATTCCATTTATATTATTTGCCATCTATATTCTGAATTCTATTTCTATCTCTTTAATAAGTTATTTATGGAAGATATTTTCTGATGTAACTCCATTGTAATCCTTTTGTGGAGATGATATATTCTGAATTTTTAATTTGTCACATTTCTTTTGCTGTTTCCTTACCATGTATGTTTATTTATTTATTATTATTGTTTTTGTTTGTTTTTGTCCTGAGATGAAAGTATGATTTCCCTAGATTATAGATGAGACATGTTCTCTTTGGGCTTGATTAGGTAGCTCAAAGGAGGCATTTAAAGAGTTGTTGCTATCTCCCATGGCTCTTCCTAATTATAGCCTATCAGAGCTACACTGGGTCAGGGAATCTGTGGGCCTGCCTTCCTTCTACACTGAGAGGGGATGGGCTAGGGTCAGGGCTTCAGGTGTAGTTCCTATGAAGAGCACAGTGTGCAGATGGAACTGCAAAGTGTCTCAATGTGTGGAGGCAAAACCATCAAGGTGGAAGTCAGGCACCACCAAAATTGCGCTCTTGTCAGCAATAGATTTTTAAAAACACCATTTCTTCTTATGGCTGTGGGAGTGAAATTTGCATATATTCATCTAACTGTCAGGCTTTCCTAATTCAGGCTTGCCCAAGGCCTCAGGGTCACATAAAGGCCCCCTGAGTTCCCACCATATATCCAGAGAAGTAAATTTTAAACCAAATTTTAAAATAAATAAGGAAATAGTTCATAATTAGTTAGTAGAAAAAAGTTGTATCAGTGAAGTCGAAAAATAATGGAATAAAAAATGGAATAAAAAACTGGAATCAATAAGGATATAACTTTAACATTAACATGAAATGGTGTGGGAAATAAATTAGACTGTATGCACGGTATAGTCTGGGATATGATTTAAAATAATACAATATAAATGGGGGTGAGAAACAAATAACAAATATTTTATTAATTTTTTAAATTATTTGTCTATTTATCATTTATAGGTGATTTATTTTATTTTCAGATAAGTCAGAAAATTTAGACACAGTTGTTTCTCTAAGCATTTTTTCTATCAAATCAGACGATCAGAGGGCTTAGAGGTGTTGGCATATCTGTCTCCTTACTATTTTACACACACACACACATACATATATATATATGAATATACATCACATTGACCCCACAAAACAAGGCAATTCATGGCACATGTCACTATCTCAAAATATAATTGAACGTGTTATATATGGATGTGGCAATTAGCTTAGAAATTTATCCCCTTATTGAGAGGTCATAAATTATCATAAAGCCTTATTTTTAGTTTATAAAAAGACAATGTTGCCTTGACAATTGTTAAATATTACCAGCAAAACATCACATAGTAAGGCAAAATCAGTCATTACAACATGATAGGATTGCTTGAGTGTGTTTGTGTGTGTAATCAATATACATTACTACAAGTAAGTTTATTAAGTGTATTGATTATGAATCCTACTTTATCATTCTGTGCAATTGATTTTTTTACTGTGCTATTTATTTGGTATTTGTGAACTATTGGAGTTTGTTTGTCTTCTTTAAGTACAGGAAGAGTACTGCTTTATCTGAATTTCTCTATCAGCTAACTAAAGACAGCTGTATTGGCCATGACATTCTCACTCTTCTGTCCACAATAGTTATAAGACATGCTGGAACTAGATTGCTGCTAGTTTCTTCTAAACCACCCAGGTGACAAGGTAAACTACACAACATATTCTTATTAATAAGGAAGAACTTAAAATATATTAAATATTTCACTTATCCACTTAAGTACTGTTATTACTCTTTTAACTTTGACAAGTATAAATTAAAAATATCTTAACAATGATCAAAGTAGAAAACATTCATACAAATTGGTTGTTTGCCAAATATTAGAAGGACACACTAAATAGCCTTTCTATATCATTGGAGAAGATAATATAACCTGACAAGAAGTCCAAAGGTATTTAGGTTTAAAAATACTTACTTCATAGCAAATCTGGTCAAATTTCAGGCTTTAAAAAGAACAGAAAACAAATAAACATGTTTTTCTTAGAATAAAAGAGACAATGGGATTCCTGTCACTATTTTTGTACATTGAACTAATCTCTCTAATACAGCAGAGGTCATGCTTCTTTTCTCCTGCAACCGCTTCAAAAAATACCCCTGCAACCTAAAACACAACAAAACTCTTCTCCTTATAGTTAATGCATTTCTCTTAAATTATTCTAAAATGAAAATATAAAAACAAAAATTAAAGCATAAAAGACACAAAAAACAAAAACTTATATTTAAAATCAACACAGTGTTTTTTAATATACAGTATATAAATAGGGCATCTTTTGCCCAGGTTCATTTGCATTTAGATGGCATAATGAACCTTGTCTTGAATTTTTACATAAACTAACCAATTTTGATCTCACACAGAAGTTCTTCAAAATTGAATATTGAATGGGGAAATATTATATTCTCCTTTTACAGAAGAGAAGATTTATAGAAGTGAAATGACTCATTCAAGGTAACACAGCTAAGAGGTAGCAGAGCTAGAACCATAACTGAAGTTTTTAAAATGCAAATCAATTTTTCCTGTTTTGCATCATCACTGTGTTATAGCAATGTTTTATATATTTGTAGAAATATTACAGCTTCTAAAGTGCTTTCTAATATACTTGGTGGAGCTATAAAGAAATTGTTTATATCTGGCAACTTTTGATCTATTAAAATGGCAATTTTATATAAACATTTATTTATTTTTACTCATCTTAAGTATTAATATTCTTTATAAATAGTTGTGTTTTTTTCTGTTTCAAAATATTAAGGGGGCATAAATATTTTTATTACATAGATAACTCAGTTAATGCTTAAATCAGGGGTTTTTGGGTGCTCATCACCAGATTAGTGGTTACTGTACTCAATAGGTAAGATTTTATCCCTCATTTCCCCACCCTCCCTTTCTCCTTC
The DNA here is from genome assembly GCA_963574655.1 of Perodicticus potto. Classification (NCBI taxonomy): domain Eukaryota; kingdom Metazoa; phylum Chordata; class Mammalia; order Primates; family Lorisidae; genus Perodicticus; species Perodicticus potto. The sequence continues at coordinate 10,670 of CAUYRH010060245.1, forward strand.
TTTGTGCCCCTGTATACTCATTGTTTATTTTCTCAAGTCTTTTTTTTTCTGTCTTTTTCCCTTCCTATAGTCACCTCTTTTCACATCACACTCATATTCAAACAGCTACATTAACATAACTGAGGACTAATGTTGCAAAGTGCTCTCAATTTAGAAAGAGATGCATTCCATGAATTTTTAATTCCTCCCTCCTAGTTCATTTACCCACCTCTTGTCCCCTTCTATCTAAATGCTGTAAGTTACTGTTAGATGACTACATCAGTTTAAATGCTGAAATAAGTAACATGTTACATTTCTCAAGGGTATTTATCCTGGCTGTTATTTCAATAGAACAAATTCTAATCAATCTATATACTGGTCTTTGAATTCAATGGAGTTGCTGTTTATGAGGGTGTGACTCATTTTCAATCAGGTTCTCTAATGTTTATTTTCCCTGTGTGTCAGAATTAATTATAGATGACTCCTTCTTCTATCAATCTCTTTCATCCTTCCCCTTTTCCTTTTACTCCTTTTTCTGTTACTTTCTCACTCTGTTTTCCATCATTATCTCTCAACCATTTTTCTCCGCCAAAGTTCCCCTTCCATGTTTCCTCTCTCTCCTTTTCCAGAGTCCCCTTTTTCTATTATTAGCTGCCTTATTACCACTCATAAAAAAATTGGTCTGAAAATATTCATAGGGAAATACTTAGAATCTAATTTTGAGTATCTTAATGGAGTGGCTGGTTATAAATTCTGAATTTTTCTAGTACCTTACCTGTCCAAGAAATAGTAAATATTTTGTATACATAGGCTGTGTTAATTATTGTTCCAAGTCACTTATTCAGCATTTACTAATTGTTAAGCATGGTAATAATCAGTCTATGTGCTTTTATGTGTTTAAATTAGCTTTTTATTTTGAGACAACAATAGATTTACATGCAGTTGCAAGAAATAATACAAGGAGATACTGCGTGTGCCCTTTATACAGTTTAAACAATAGTAACATCTAACAGAACTATGCTAAAATATCACAGCGAAGATACTGACATTAACATAGCAAGATATAGAACAGTTCAGTGAGAACGAGAATTTCTCACTTTGCCATTTTATATGCACACTGTCTTCCTCCTTAAACTTCTGTCTTGTCATTTGGTAAGCACTAATTACTTCTCCATTTCTATAACTTTACACTTTCAAGAATGTTATGTAAATGGTATCATATGGTACGTAAGGTTTTGGTATCAACTTGGTTTCATTAAGCATAATTTTCTGGGGATTCATTCAGGTTTTTGAAAGGAGTTCAGTGGTGTACCTAGAGATGAGACCAGGAGAGGTTCAGGCCAAGTTTAGTGAAAGGGGACTGAGATCCTCCTGGGCAAAGATGCTTGATATACCAAGAACGTTTGTGGGTTTGTTTTTATACTGGGCATAGGGAGAGAGAGATTCCACAGGTTTTGCTAGAAGGCTTTGGTGGGCTGGGGTCTTTCCAGGGGAACTCTTGCGGAGAGGTCAGGTAGGCCTTTTGTTCTGAGAGGGGAGGTGAGGGTAGAGTTTAGGTCCCTAACGTTCCCAACTCTTGTTAAAAGGGGTGATGGGGTAGAAGATTATTCTTCCAGAGCTGCTTCCCACTGGATAGGGTTTATAGTTGTTCTCAGTGGGATGGATGGGGTACTATAGGGCCTTACAGGTTTGGGGTACATTGGGAGAGGATTAGGGGAACATTAAGCATTGGGTTTCAACTGTGGCTGACATTTTTTTATCCTGTCTTGAAAAAAAGAAGACGATAATTGGATAACACAGGGGCAATGGTTATTAACAGGGGAATTACAGTAAAAAGGCCAAGAGGGGTGTTATCCAGCATCCCGATTGGCTGTCAAACCAGGATCCCTCATTTTAAGAGCATAGATGTGTCTTGTTCCTGGAGGTGGGTGATGCCTTCTCAGACTAGGCCAGACATGTTGGTGTAGAAACAGCATGCTTCCTTTAAGAAATTACCAATGTCCGCTTACCCCTCCATGAGCAAATCAAAACCTCTATGGTTTGGAGAAGTACTGATGCCAGGGAGTCTACCTGATTGTGTATGAGCTGTAACTGATCAGAGATTTCTTGGAAGCTTTTGGCCAGTTCAGTGGACATTAGTTGGAACTGGTGGGTGGAAATTCCTAGTCCAGCAGTTCTGTTGGAAACTCCTGCTGTGATGCATACCTAGTTATACTAGAAGGATTAAGTGGATGGCATGTTTAGCTCTAAGTAGGGTCTGAAGGGGAAATAAACCTATTTGTTGCCTGAAAGGAAGGATATATCAGGGGAAAGTAGGACTAGAGTGCATGTGCCAGTCTGATTTGTTGGGAGGCATAGATAGATGAAGGTTCTGCATAGCAAAAATATATCAGTGTCATCAAGGCAAGGGGAAGAATTGCAGAAAAGGAGTAGTTCTTCACTTCCTGTGTATTTTGGGGGGCACTTTTAGTGTCCCAGATGTAAAGGGTTCTTGCTAGAATTGTTCTGGTGAAAGGTTATATAGGTGAGGTTGTAACAGAGTGTGTTTTAGGAAGGAAGTGGAATTTGGTTTGGGTTAGGTGGTCAGTGGGTATGGGGAGCAAGGAGCTTGACTTTTTGCAGTGTTTTTCATCTAAGGGAGGAGAGAAAATTTGTCAGTAGGCCTATCTTGGCAGAAGAGGAGTTTTAATTTTAGGTGCATGTATTAGAGAGTGAAGGGAAGAGATGAGGAATAGAGAGAGAGAGGACAGTAAGGAGTGAGAGAAAGGGCAATGGTGGGGGAGAAAGAAGTGACAGAATGGTGTGGTATGTTAAAGAAAGAAAGGTAGAATGTCCTTCCTGAAGTTTAGTGGGTAGCTGAATTTAAGGAGGACAAATAGAAAAGAGTAATTGTAGTTGAATTCACAAGGTATGAATGTGAATGTTGTGTTCACTTTCCTTAGGTAAAGATAGACAATTTTTAGGTGCGTCTAATCTTTAGGTGCAATTGTTCATCTACCCAGGATGGTCAGGAATTAGTTGAAGCTTAAAGGAACAGATTTTAAAAGGTATAGGAGTTGGGAAATATAAAGAGAATTTACATTTCATTTTTGTCAGTTGGGTTTCTGAATGGTTTGTGAAAATAGGAATTTACAGGGATGGGGCTGCTAACAAGAGAAAGAAAGGAGGTAGTGAGAAAGACTATGAACTAATAATTTTCTATTATTTCACCATAAATACTGCTTATCCTTACATTGCCCTCTTATTGGAATGAGCTGAAAACTGGTATTTATGGATGGAAGTGTCTTCTGAAACTGCTTCCCCCGGAATATGACAGAGTGGTGTCCCTGCCTGTCAGTGCTCATTTGGGTCACTAGAGGTGGGGAGGGTACAATTGAAAGTAGATTGTTTTCATTGTTAGGTTAGAGATCAGAAGGTGTTTTTTTAGAGAGAAATTTGGGGCCTTGAATTTGGTTCTGTATGAATGTTATTAGGCAGTAAAAATGTAGGATTTGAAAATGATAACTCCAAGTAGGAATATAAGGTGCCTTGTAGAGTGGTAAACTAAAGAGAATTAGAAATATACATGGATTTTAAATTGCACTAGTCAAATTTACTAGAAGATGCCTGTTTATGAAGTGTAAGGTTAATGTTAGTTTGTATTGTCTTTGATTGGTTAATAAATAAACAACAATATTTTGTTACCCAGTATGAGTAAAGGAGGATAGAGGTGGTATGTAAGTTAGATAGAAGTATAGGAAAGAGGACAAGAGAAGTCAGATATCTTATGTTACAGCATATTAAAGTTCACCATTTTAAAGTTTTTGAGGAATGAGTTGGAGCTTAGATGGGCTGGGCTTTTAGGGAATTTATTTTGAGTAGATGCAGGCTCTGGAAGGTCTGTGGGTTTTTAGAGTCCAGAAGGTTGAATCTAGGACAGAAATTTTAGAAGCTAAGCAGTAGTGATGAAAAATAATAAGAGAATAATAATAAAAGAATTTCTTTTAGGTTGATGTGGATCTGGTCTCTCCTGGGAGACTTTGCATAAAGTTAAAGTTTAGTTTTTAGGTTGTAAGTGTTGTGATCTCATTAAGAAGTGATTAAGAATGTTTGTAGGGGTCAGGTGAGGGAGGGAAATTAAGGAGAAAGACAAGGGAACTAGATGCTTACTAGTTTTATCCCTTGCAATTAGCCCTTGGAATTTTATAGGCCTGTCTCTTTTGCTATAGTCCCTAGGCTTAGAGAGGTAATAAGGCCAGGTCAGGCAGGCTTTAGCAGTTTTTAATCCTTCAGATAGTAAATCAATTTTGTTATTTACTCAATTTTTATTATGACATTTAAAAATAGAGTAAGAAAATAAGTACTGTTTTAAATAAAATTATAAAAGAATATTTCAGTTCTTTCTATGGAATTTTTAAAAGAAGTAAGTTTTGAGTTGTAGCTGATTATCAACTGTTGTTTATGAAGACTTAAGGTAAAATAGTCTGTGGATGGTAAAGATTTTACATTGGTCATGATTATAGAAGGAAAGGAGGTTTGTTTCTAAAGGAGAAAACTAAATTATTTTGTTGTATTAATGATAAAAATAATTTTAATAAAATCTTATTTGGCTACTAGGTTGGTTAGTAGAGAGACAAAAAAACAAATATTTTTGTAGTATGACTGGTTTTTCTAGTGGTCATTTGAGGTGTAACTATCTTTCTTGATGTATTAATTAACCTTAAACATTTAAACTTTAATAAAAATCTTAAAACAAGCTTCATTTCTTAAAGGTTATAAAGGTCATTTGAACTAAAAGGTATTTAATTTCTTTCTCATGTTCTTGATAAAACATTTAAGTGCTTACTTTTCTTTAACTCAATTAATTAGAGCTCTTTTACATTGACAGTGAAACATCAATATGTGACATATTAGGACATGCAAACATAGACATAAAGGAGTAGACACTTTTAGGTGAAACAAGGCAGAAAGTTTATAGTTTGAAAACTTAGAGCACATTAAGTAAGAGATGAAGTTGTGGCTTTTTAAAGAAGGGAAGCTATAAGGTATTTTTTAGTGGAGGGAAGAACCTGCAAGCAATAAAGGGTGAACAAAACAACTTTATCTTCCAGTGAATGGAGAAAGTATGGAATATACAGATGGGGGATTGTATTTTTTTTTTATTTTAGTGATGGAGGTAGGAGAGAGAAATAAGCATCTCTAAAATTTAGGAAGAACAGAGGACATGGCACTGGTATTTATTAGAATCAATTTGCTCAACATTGTTAGAGATTTAGTTACCTAAAGTGTGAATAAGTTGAGTCCATTTTGAAGTACTATTTGTTGGTCAGATGGGAGCAGTGTTTGTTGGTTTCAGGGACTACTGGTTTCAAAAAGTGAATGTAGTCTCCTATTCTAAGGAGGATATAGTCTCACTTCTAGTGTCTTTCTTTTTTACAGATAGGACACAGTTTTGGGGGCTTAGTGGAGGATGTTTCTTGTGGAACTTTACTTCAGAGACACAAGAGTCCTAGTGGAGGCTAGATGCAATGTTTCTGTCTTGTAGAAAGGCCTGGTCTTCTTGCCTGGGGCTTTTGAGTAACTATATCTGAAGGAGACTGAAAGGGGCAGCCACTGTTTAAAAAAACAAACAAAAGGGTGGCACCTGTGGCTTAGTGAGTAGGGCGGCGGCCCCATAAACCGAAGGTGGCTGGTTCAAAGCCAGCCACGGCCAAACTGCAAAACAGAAAAGTAGCCGGGCGTTGTGGTGGACGCCTGTAGTCCCAGCTACTAGGGAGGCTGAGGCAAGAGAATCGCCTAAGCCCAGGAGTTGGAGGTTGCTGTGAGCTGTGTGACTGTGTGACGCCAAGGCACTCTACCGAGGGTAATGAGGTGAGACTCTGTCTCCACAAACAAACAAACAAACAAACAAACAAAAAAACCTCTTCTACCTTCTGGGCTGCTATCCCCTTTCCCCTTTTCTCTATCCTCTCTCCACCTCTATTAAAAGATGATGAAGGTCAGGTCTAAAAGTTCCCTTTGTGGGTCTTGAGGCTTCTTCTAAGTTTTGGAGTTTATATTGAATATTCGAGCTAAGAGAGAGATAGGGCCAATTGGGAGATGAAGTACTTTGTTTCTCTCTGAAGTTAAGATTTAAATTAGTAAAGAGTTAAAAGGTTTTAGGGAGGAAAAAGTGCTGGATTTTAATTATGGCTTTGAGAGTTTTATTATGACTTTATACCTTGAAATATCTCAGATGGTGAGTTGATATGCAGGAGAGAAGAGAGTGTACCTAAGGGAAGCTGTCAGCTGGGGAAGCCATGGGTGGAAGTTGACAGTCAGCAGAAAGTGCTGGGCAGTAGGGGGTGTGTGACCAGTGTGGACCAAAAAGTTGGTGATGGCCAAAGTTGGTGATGGAAGAATCTAGTAGGTGGGGAAGGAAGTCGGTGATAAGCCAGTGATGCAGGAACATGAAGAGATTATCAGGTGGAAGAAGGTGGAGGTCCTTAAAGCTGGAGCAGGTTAGGAGCAGGAACAGTAGGAACTTGAGAAATACATAAAGGGAAGATGAGAAGATCAGGAGATGATAGAGGGGGAGGGATTGAGCCTGGAGTATCTGGTGGATCCAGTATGATTTAGACAGGGAGGGGCAAGAACAGAGAGCAAGAAAGGCCTGAATATAGGGTATTTCATCTTATCTGCCACTTCTTTGTGGGAAATTATTTAAGTCTTTAAGATATTGAAGTCAAAGGTTTCATTCTCAGGCAGTGTAGACCGCATTTCTAATTTGTACTAAGGCTAAACTGTGTTATAGTTGAATATGAGGTGTTTTGGCCAAATTTTCCCTTTGAGGCTTAAATTTTTATATGGCTAAAGGAGACACTGGTAGAGTTTTTCTGTTAAGGTAGTGGAAAAGTCCACTCCCGTGTCATTGACGTCCTTTTCCTACCTGGGCAAAAAGAGGGCATCCCTTATTTTCCAAAACCCAGGTTATTGAAGTGAAAGAGATTCTCTGAGAGGTCTGACATCCTTTTGTCCTCTCAGAAACTCATGGTCCCCCAGGAGCTAAAAGCTTAAACTAGGGCCCAGAGCTGGCATTGAAAATGAAAATTCTGGTTAAGCGAGAGCAAAGCAAAGGGGACATGAGAACACAGAGGTACAGAGAAGGCCAAGGGGAGTTCTGCATGAAGGTGTTCAGGAACCCTACTCACCCTTAGTGGCAGATGGGATGAAATCCTCTAAAAATCTCTGATAGGTGGGTCAATGGAGTCAGGTCCAGGCTACACCAGACCAGGCTCTGAGGGAACTGGGGTGGTTGGGCCAGGCTGCTCACCAGCTGCCAGTCCTGAGTTTTCAGTACCAGATGAAAGGTATTTGGTGATGTAACCAGCAATGAGAACAGGAGAGGTCCAGGCCACGTTTAATGAAAGGGGACTGAGAACTACCTGGGCAAAGATTCTGGCTGCATTGGGAATGGTTGGGGGCTTGTGTTTATACTGGGTATAGGGGAAGGGAGATTCCACAGGTTGCTGGAAGGTTTTGGTGTGCTAGGGTCTTTCCTGTGGAACTCTTAGGGTAGGTCCAGGTAGCCCTTACATTCTGGGAGGGGGAATGAGGGAAGGGTTTAGGACACTGACAGTTTTTTTTTCTATTCCTTTTTGTTTTAAGTAGTATTCCATGGCATGAATGTGCCTTGGTTCCTTAAACCACTTATCCATTGAAAGACATTTTGTGTTATTTACAGACTCCACAAAGAGTCAGAAGACCCAAACCAAGGTCTATGATAAAACAGGAGGTGGTAAAGAAGTTGGCCAAAACCAAATAGAGCCATAATTGCCATGAAAAAACACATCATGTTACCTTCATTGCTCATTATATCCTGCTTATAATGTATTAGCATAATAAATAAAACTCACACTACCACCAGGACAGTTTACCCATGCCATTGGACCTCCCAGAAGTTAACATAAATGGTTTAAAAAAGGAGGAACTCTAAGGTCCGGGAATTCCCCATCCCCTTTCCAGAAATCTTCTGAATATTTCTCCCTTCATTTTCTTTTTCTTTTTCTCATCTCCCTTCATTTTAAATGAAATTAAATAGAAAAAAAAATAAGACTTCAGAAACTCACCAAGTGCTACCCTTTGTTGCTCTGAGAGATAACCACTGCTCTGCCTAATGGAGCACAGCTTCCTTCTTTTTTGTAATTTTAGTAAACTTACTTTTGCTTTATTCTGCTGACTTGCTCTTGAAGTATTTCTTGTATAAAGCTAAGATCCACTTGGACTTCTGGCTGGATGCTAGTTTGGGGGTCCATTTTCCTGTATCACTGTTACTAATAAATCTGCTACAAATATTTGCGTTCTGTGTTTTCCTTGAATATAAGTTTCTATTTTTCTAACATAAATGTCCAGAAATACAATTGCTTAGTTTATGGTAGTTGCATATTTATTTTTTAAAATAAAATGGCAAATTGTTTTCTAGAGTTGCTATATCACTTTGCATTTCACAATCAAAAAATGAACAATCTAATATTTTTCTGCATTTATGCCAGCATTAGGTGTTGTCACTGTGTTTTCTTTTAACCATTCTGATAAGTGTGTAGTAATATCTCGCTTTAGTTTTAGTTTGCGTTTACCTAACAACTAATAATGTTGGACACTTTTTATGTGCTTGTTGTCAGTGTGTCCTCTTTTATGAATTGTCTTTTACCTCTTGAGTCTTGAGAGTTATTTATATAAATAAGACACTAGACCTTTGCCAGATACATGATTGGAAAACATATTCTCCCAATATATAACTTGCACATTCATTTTTTTAAAAGAATCTTGTGGAGAGATTTTTTTTTTTTAATTCTACAAATGTGTTTATCATGTTTTTAGTTTTAAAAAGTTCTTGGAAAAATAATTTTAATTTCTATGAAGCTAAAGGCATATGTGTCTCTATATTAAGTATAATATATATATATACAAAATACATTTATATTCCTTTTTGTTTGTTTGTTTTTCCTTTTATTAAGTCATATACACATAGATCATGAATACAATTATGCATTTGTGGGGCACAGTATGTTAATATTTTTATACTATTTTATATTCTTATGTTAAACCACCCTTGTATTCCTGGGATAAATACCACTTGGTCATGGTGAATTATCCTTTTAATATAGTTTTGAATTCAGCTAATATTTTTTGAAATATTTGTATCTCTAGTCATAAGAAATACTGTCATATAGTTTTGTATTTTATATTTTTTGTCTTATTTTAATATCAAGGTATTAGCAACTTCAATAAATTAATTGAGAAGTGTTTCCTTCTCTTATTTTTTGGAACATATTACATCTTTTTCTGATGTTAATTTTTCTTTAAACATAGGCAAAATTCTGAAGTACAATTATCTCAGCTTAGAAACTTGTTATTAAGAATTTTTATCTTGTAAATGCAATTTCCTTAGTAGGTATAAAACTGTTCATCCAAGAATGAGCCTAAATCCTAAACAACACATTATAATTTGACATCAAATTAATTGTGATAGTTTGCATTTTTCAGGGAATTGGTTCATTTTGTGCAAGCTGTCAAATTTGTGTTTGAAATGCTGTTCACATTCTACCATTATTTTCTTTTTAATATCTGCAGGGTCTCAGTGATATCCTATTTTATTCTTGATAAATATATTGGCAACTTGTATTTTATCTTCCTTTTTTGTCAATCCTGATAAAGATTTATAAACTTTACTGATATTTTCAAAGAAATAGTTATTTCTTTTGTTGATTTTCTCTATTATTCCATTTTTAATTTCATCAATTTCAGCTTCTGATTATTTTCTCTCCTGTGTTTGTTTTGGGTCTATTTGCTGTTCATTATTGTCTAGGATCTTAAGGTAAAAGAATAATTTATTTATTTGAAACATTTTTTCCTTTCATAATTTATGGTTAAGTGTCATGAATTTTCCTATCAGTACTGATTTATCCATGTACCACAAATTATAATATTATACACTTTTATTTTCATTCAATTCAATGTTAATTTTCCTTAAGACTTTCTATGGATTCTCTGGAAGTTGGTTGTACATTGTCCAAATTTTTAGAGATTTTTCTATTGTTTTCCTGTTGTCAGAAAATATATTGTGTATGGTCATTTTTCATTTCAATTTGTTGAGGATTGTTTATGGCCAGGGGTATAGTCTACCTTGGTTTATCTTCCATGAGAACCTGAAGATAGTGTATTTTGCCTTCATCATAGTGAAATGTTAAATCTGCTTGTTTGATGTTTCTTTTTAGTTCCATACAGTAGGGCCTCAATATCCATAGGTTTTTAGGGTCAATTGTGGGGCTTGAGCATCCAAAGATTTACTTATTTGTGGAGGATGCTGGAGGCAATCCCTCATGGAAAGGAAAAGGAAACTGTCTTATTTGAGATTTTCTGTCTAGTTGTTTTCTCAACCGCTGAAAGAAGGTAATGAAATATCCAGTTATAATTGTGGATTTGTTTATTTTTTCTATTCTATTAGTATTTTTCTTCATATATTGAGCTTTGTTAATGTTTTGGTCTATATACAAGTGGCAATGCTATGTTTGGGGGGGATTGGCTGTTTTATAATTGTGTAATGTCCCTTTCTATCCCTGGAAATTTTCTTTGCTTTAATTTTACAAAGGTAGCTAATGTTTACTGTTTACTTTATCTAATATTTATATATCCACTCATGTTGTCTTCTGATTATTATATACATAATATATGGTAAAACATTTTCCATCCTCCTGCTTTCACCTGCCTATCTTATTATATTTACACTAAGCAGCTTGTAAACATACTATTGTAAACATTCATTATGTTTCTTCATCCAATTTGACTTTTAATTGGTGTATTTAGACTCCTTACTTGCTTTTTTACTTTACAGTATGTTTTCTTTTTTTTATTGATGGGGATTCATTGAGGGTATAAAGATCCAGGTTACACTAATGGCATTTATCAGGCAAAGTCCCTCTTACAAATGTGTTCCTCCCTCAAGAGATGTGCCAAACACCGTGACCCCCCGACCCTCTCCCTCCTTCCCTCTCTCCATTCCCCCATTCCCCTCATGTACTAGGTCATCAATTGCCCTCATATTAAAATTGAGTACATAAGATTCTTGCTTCTCCATTCTTATGTTGCTTTACTAAGAATAGTGTCTTCCACTTCCCTCCAGGTTAATGCAAAAGATGTAAAGTCTCCATCTTTCTTAATGCCTGAAAAGTATTCCATTGAATACATATACCACATCTTTTTCATCCATTAGTGGATTGGTGGGCATTTATGTCACCTCCACATTTTGGGTGATTGCAAATTGAGCTGTGATAAATAGTCTAGTGCAAATGTCCTTATGATGAAAGGATTTTTATTCTTCTGGGTAGGTGCCCGGCAATGGGATTGCAGGATCAAATGGGAGGTCTAGTTTGAGTTCTTTTAGGATTCTCCATATTTCCTTCCAAAAAGGTTGCAAAAGTTTACAGTCTCACCAGCAATGTAAAAGTGCTCCCTTCTCTCTACATCCATGCCAGCATTTGCAGCTTTGAGACTTTATGATGTGGGCCATTCTCACTGGGATTATATTATATCTCAGGGTGGTTTTAATTGACATTTCTCTGATAATTAGGGACAATGAGCATTTTTTCATATGTTTGTTAGCTGTTCGTTTATCTTCTTTAGAGATGGTTCTATTCATCTCTCTTGTCCATTGATATAAGGGGTTTTTGGGTCTTTTTATGTTGCTTAATTTGTTTTCTCTGAATATCCTAGTTATCAATCTTTTGTGTGATTCATAATATGGTGCTGGCAGAACTGGATAACCACACATAAAAGACTGAAAGTGAACCTGTACGTTTTGCCATTCACTAAAGTTGAATCAAGATGGATAAAAAAAAATCTAAATCTAAAACATAAAACAATAAAAACCTTGAAGAACATGGAGGGGGGAAACACTTGAAGGTATTGGCCTAAGAGAAAAACATTACAAAGAAGACTCCAGTGACAAATCCAACAACAGCAAAAATAAACAAATAGGACTTAATTAAACCGAATAGCTTCTGTACAGCTAGAAGACAAAATCAAAGCAAATAGCCAGCCATCAGAATGGTAAAAGATATTTTCTTTTATTATTGATAAATATAGTTGCACATATTTGTAGATGCCACCCAGCCCCCTGATCAATGATGCAGAGGTAGCCCTGCAGATGAAATGATTGATTTGAGAGGGAATGGTTGAAGCTCGCTCAGGCTTTTCAGTGACTACCCATCTTTACTAAGATTCTTATATACCCCAAATAATCAGATAACAATATCCAGGGATAAAAGATACAAAAAGTAACAAAATCTGCCATAAATATAACTCATTTGCATTAATATACCAAAGCATGTACACAACCTTTTAAACCAAGAATATCCTGTTTGGATATAAACAACAATGGAGATAAACCACAAAAGCACTGGGTTGTCTGTTTTGTTTTGCGACTTCCATATAAGATTTACTGAAAGTTATTGTGTAAATTGAAGTAGGGAATAAAGTGCAACTGCCTACTGCCCCAGGCAGGTGATTAATCCCCAGCTTCGACTTGGTGGAGCCCTCTGGCACATTCTTTCCTTTAGGGTGTAACTGCCCACGTTTTTTCAGCAAAGCCACTTCTGTGAGCGGGGGGAGAATATCTGCCAAAACTCACATCTAGCCCAAGTACTAGAAATGTTCTTTCTCAGGGCCTCATACCTCAAGAAGCACAAATGAGACTGATTGACCTTACAAGGGTGCAGTAGAGTGTGCTCCTTCACATATTTATGAGGTAAATAATTTTTTTTTAATGCATGCATACAATATGTAATGATCTAATAAGGGTACTTAGGTTATCTATCACTTTAAACATTTATCATTTCTTTGTGTTAGGAATATTACAAATCTTCTCTTCTAGCTATTTTAAAATATAAAATAGATTATTGCTAACCATAGTCACCCTACAGAGCTATCATACACCAGAAATTTCTTCTGCAATCTAATTTATTTATCATTTTTTCCCATTAACTAATCTTTCTTCATCTCCCATATCTATTCCTTTCAAGTTTTGGTAACCATCATTCTTCTCAGTACCTTCATGAGATCATCTTTTTATTTAGCTTACACATATGAGTGGAATCATGCAATATTATTTTTTCTCAGCCTGATTTATTTTACTTAACATAACATCCTCTAGTTCCATCCAGGTTGCCACAAATGAGAGAATTTCCTTTTCATGGCTGAGTAATAGTCCATTATGTATATATACCAAATTTTCCTTATTTGTCTGTTGATGGATACTTAGATTGCTTGTATATCTTGGCTATTGTGAACAGTGCTGCATTAAAAAATGGGATTATAGAATTACACCAAGCTAAAAAGCATTCACAAAGCAAAGCATCCAGCCAATAATGTGAAGAGACAACCTGCAGAATGTGAAGCATGTATTTACAAACTCTCCATCTGAAGAGCAATTAATAGCTATAATTTATCAGAAACTCAAACTACTCAATAACAAAAACCCAAATAGTCTAATAAAAATGACTATTTTCCTTGCTTCTTCTTTTTCTCTTTTTTCCTACTTTCCCCTTCTCTCACTCTTTCTTACTACTTCTCAAATATACAATAAACTTTTAGTTTTATATCCTAAAAAATGGATAAATTATCTGAATAGAAATTTCACAAAATTAAATATATAAATGGACCATAGTTTTGTGTAAAGAATGTTCAACATCACTAGTCATTAGGGAAATATAAATTAAAACCACAATGAGATATTATCTCACTGCAATTAAAATGTCTTTTATCAGAAAGACAAAAAAAGGGCAGTTCAACAACAGAAGTTTTTTGTTGTTGTTGTTGTTGTTGCTGTTCTTTTTGTTCTTTGACATATACCCAACAGATACACTAGGACCTGACACATTGTAGATGTTTGACAAATATTCCTAATGCATGCCTGAATTAATTAATAAATTAGAGAATACTGCTAACAAGCAAAGGTACTATTGACACAAGACAGGAGGCACCCCAGCCAGCTTGGCAGAGCTCAGGTTAGGACCTGCTGCCTCCACTTTGGTGGTATTGGTGCAGTGGCAGCAAGCAGAGGAACCAGTGGGTTGGAGGGTGAGGAGGGGAGCAGGAGGCTCCAGTAGTCAGAGGGGCCAGACAACTGCTGGGGAGACACCAGTGCCTCAGTGTTTCCCTCTCTTTGCCCTTGTAACTGAACAGAGAACCCTCATTTCCCAGGCCTGTTCAATTTCATGTGAGTTTCCTAGGCCTGGCCAATTTCATGTAGGTGTCCATACATTTGTGACCAAGTCCTGTAGGCCTGGGGACAAAAAGGATTGTATCCATTCCTTTGTTACTGAGTCCTACAGGCCTGGGAACCAATGGGATTATATCCATTCATTTATTGCTGAATCCTGGCCATATATAACTACAGAGGACCCATGCAACCATAAATAAACCCCTGGTCAAAGAACCCAGAGAGGGAGCATTTTTCCCTTGACTTGGATTGTTTCTCCCAGGAGCTTTGATGTTTTTGCATTCTTTTCTGTAAAATAAATCTTGTCTTATCATTGATCTGTGGCCTGTGTATTCATTCTTCAAATCACCGAGACCAAGAATCTACTGAAGATGAAATTCTAGTACAGGGGTCCTCAAACTATGGCCTGCGGGCCCACATGTGGCCCACTGAGAACATTTATCTGGCCCGCCGGGTATTTTTGCTGCCCTGCCTTTCCTACTTAGCAGCCAACTCATCCCAGGCTGCAATGCGCATGTGTGGAATGTGCGTCATCTCTCCAACTCTGTTCCTTCTTTCTGTCTCTCCTTGCCCATCCTTCTCTCTGTCTCTCCCCACACTTTCTTCTCTCAGTCTCTCCCCACCCCTCCTTCTCTCTGTCTCTCCCCACTGGGTGTTTTTGCCATCCTGTATAGTACCCCACTCCTCCTGGCCGGCAGTGTGGAATGTGCCCCACACTCTCCCACTCCCCTCCTTCTCTCTGTCTCTCTACTCCTCCTCTCAGTCTCTGGTGTAATCAGAGGAGTCACCAGGTTGCCTGTGCAGAGCCTACTGCTGCCTAAGGACTGAGGTAAGAACAAGTTAGGATTTTTTTTTTTTTTTGAAGGTAGGAGGTCTATTTTTTTCTTTTTTTTTTGGTAGAGACAGAGTTTCACTTTATTGCCCTCAGTAGAGTGCTGTGGCTTCACGCAGCTCACAGCAACCTCCAACTCCTGGGCTTAGGCAATTATCTTGCCTCAGCCTCCCAAGTAGCTGGGACTATAGGTGCCCGCCATGATGTCTGGCTATTTTTCTGTTTGGCAGTTTGGCTGAGGCCAGGTTTGAACCCACCACCTTCGTTATATGGGGCCAGCACCCTACTCAATGAGCCACAGGCATTGCCCAGTCTATTTTTTTTTTTTTTTATTTTGCAGTTTGTAGGGCTTTTTTTTTGTGGTTAAGGGTGGCCTTTTTTTTCCCTGAAGTTAGGAGGTCTTTTATTGCATATAGGGGGCACCTTTTCTTTTGACGTTAGAAGAACCTTTTTTTTTTGAAGTTAGGAGAGTTTTTTTTTTTTTTTTTTTTTTTTTTGATACAAAGCCTCAAGCTGTTACCCAGAATAGAGTGCTGTGGCATCACAGCTCACAGCAACATCCAATTCCTGGGCTCCAGTGAGTCTCCTGCCTCCGCCTCCAAAGTAGCTGGGACTACAGGTGCCCACCACAACACCCAGCCATTTTTTGGTTGCAGCCATCATTGTTGTTTGGCAGGCCTGGGATGGCTTCGAACCCACCAGCTCAGGTGTACGTGGCTGGCGCCTTAGCCCATTGAGGCACAGGAGCCGAGCCAGGTGAGCCCTTTCTTTTTTTTTTTAAGTTGGTTAGTTGGTTGGGGGTGGTTTCTAGGGGGGTTGCATTACAGTGATAAGTCAGTACTCAGTGCTAATGCAAATTGTCAGTGCTCAGAGGTAATGCAAATGGGCAGAGCTTATAGGAAATGCAAATAGTTAGTGCTCAGTGGTAATGATAATTGTAAGTGCTCAGTGTTAATGAAAATTGTTAGCACTCAGTAATAATGCAAATTTTCAGCAATCAGTGTTATCGCAAATGGCCAGTGGTCATTGTTAATGCAAATAGTCAATGCTCAGTGTTATCACACGGGGGCCCCAGACTAGTAATCTGCCTAAGGCCCCATGGGAACTTAATCTTGGCTTGAAGACAGCCAAGGAGTAGGAAACCCAATTTAATTGACAGTAAGTACATTTATATTCTGATTGCTATTCATTTGTGTATGATATTGTATATTGTGTGCTGTGTAAGCCCTGGTTCACACTGTTGCGATCTCTGAGCAGTACGAGTTCAGCCATATGCTTGTATGGCTGAACTCGCATTAGATTCGGAAGAAAAAAGGCATATGTGCCTTCTTTTTTCCTCCAGTGGAATGAGGTCCCATGGAGATCAGATTCCTGTGTGAGTTCACAGATCGCAGTACATTTCCCATGGAGATTGCATGGGTTTTTTTTACAAGAAAACCCATGTGATCAGATTCCTGTGTGAGTTCACAGATCGCAGTACATTTCCCATGGAGATTGCTTGGGTTTTTTTACAAGAAAACCCATGCGATCAGATTCCTGTGTGAGTTCATAGATCACAGTACAGTTCACACAGGGTAGTGTGAACTGGAAAGGTGGTGGAGGAACTGGCTCTGTAATCATGCCTGTTCCTGCAATGCACCAGTGTGAGCCTCAGATAAAAGCGGAGTTCCACCATATGGGCACTGGTGAGGCTGAAATGATGTGGACTGGCAAGGCTGCATTGATGGACACTGATCAGACTGCATTGATGGGCACTGATCAGACTGCATTGA
>CAUYRH010060248.1:0-76474 GCA_963574655.1 Perodicticus potto
GAAGGGACTGTATTCATTTGTTTCCTGGCCAAGGAACCCATACACCTATATATACCCTGAGGCTAAAGGCCTAAAGGAGGAGACGGGGAAAGACCGGGAGAGGAACGGAGAGAGCTTCTCTCTCCCCACTTGAGTTCTCTCCCTCTACCAGGAGCTTTAATGTTTTCTGTAAATCAATTCTGTCTTACCACTGAGGGGTGGGGGGCTAATAATGTAATGAAGAATAATAAAATACATGTATTTAAAAAAAAAAAGGAAGTATAATAAACATCACAAACTCAGTATGTCCCTCATCAAACTTCTTCCTGTCAAAGGTCTACCAATTACTGGCTTTCAATCTTATTTAATGATGACTCCATCATATCTGCTGTTAAAAACAAACATGTTTGAGTCATCCTTGACCATTCTTTTTATCACACACCCCTCACCAAACTGTCAGGATATTCTCTTAGTTCCAACATCAGAATACATAGAAAATTTAACTTTTCTCACCATCTCACCACTATCTTCCTCGTGGACTACTGAAATAGCTTCCTGTTCCCCTTGAGTCTACCCTTGTCCTGTGAGGTCTACTCTCAATACAGGAGTTGGGGTTAGAGTGATTTATTTGGAATATAAGTCGAATCGTGCCAGTTTTTGCTCAAAACCCTGTATTGATTTCTCATCTCATACAAGTGGCTGTGTTCTCTCCATACATGGCCACCATTGCTTCTCCACAACCATCTTGTACGACCCTCCCCCTCACTCACTGCATTCTATACCTGGAGTTGCCCCTGTTGTTTCTCAAATACATCAGAAATCCTCCTCCCTTAGGGTTTTTCTACCAGCTTTTCACTCCACCTGAGATTCTTTCCCTCCAGACAATCTCATAGTCTATTACCTTACTGATGCTACTAATTTGAATTACTGACCTCCATTCTTCATCCTTGCCTATATCCACACCCTCACTGTGAATTCATGATGGGTTCAGTGTTTTTCCTGCCCCTCGACTTTAGTCTTGGCCGTTTGTATTCCTTTGGCCAAAGGTATATGGGCCGAAGCAATAGATGTCCAGGGGAGGGAGAGGTGTTGTTATTTATTTGTTGTTGTTGTCTGAGACAGAGTCTTGCTCTGTTGCCCCAGCTAGAGTGCAGTGGAGTTAGCATAGCTCATAGCAACTTCAAACTCCTGCCTCAAGTGATCCTCCTGCATCAGCTTCCCAAGTAACTGGGACTATAGGTGTGTACCTCCATGTCCAGCTAATATTTTCTATTTTTAGTAGAGATGGGTTTTTCTTTTGTACAGGCTGGTCTAGAACTCCTGACTTTAAGAGATCCTCCTATTTTGGTCTTCCAGTCGGCTAGAATTACAGATGTGAGCCACTGTGCCTGGCTAGTTTTTAATCTATCCCCGAAGAGCCCTGCTCTTGAACTTTCATCACCATGGAAAGTCTTCCCCTTTATTGATTGTACTATTCAGTCTATTCCTTAACTTTGCATTTTCATCTATGACCTCATTGATAGCCCTTAGGAGACTCATTTCTAACTAAAGCTCCTCTTGCTCTGGTCCAGCCTTAGATCGTATATGAGTCCTCAGCATTTTAATGTTTTATTAGTGTTCACTCCTACAAATTAGTATTAGTAACGTAGCTAATCAGTATTAGTTTCCATACCCTTCCCCTTTGTAGTAAACTAGTGACTTTAGCTTTCAGAAAACAGAATTCTGTAATCACATTTCTTTTTCCTATAGGAATCCAGGTGGATCTTATAGAAGCCTAGTGATATAATTCATGACCAGAAGCTATCAATGCCTTTCAATGAAAGCTCATACTATAAAGCCAGACAGATCTGCTTTTAGGTACTGGTTTCACTAGTTAATAGGTGGGTGTATTTGGACAAATAACTCAATGTCCTTAGCTTCAGGTCCTACCTCTAAAATATTTTAATGGTATGTCATAGGGTTTATCTTGAAGATTAAATGTGATAATAAGTACCTAGATAAGATTAAATGTGATAATAAGTACCAGTTTTTAAGAGGTTAAGTCATATATGCAAATTTTTTTCCCTTAGCTTTTCCTCTTTAATTCTCATTCCCATTGCTACACTGAACGGATGTGCTGTAGGATAAAACAGAAAGATTCGGTGATGATCACTAGCTTTTGCTTTATGAAAGAAGTACCTTTCAGTGGAAGGGATCATGCACATAGGAGTACAGGTGAAATAATTTTGTGTGAGTGTGTGCACGTGCATGCCATGGCATCTTAACTCACAGAAACCTCAAAATGCTTTTTCAGCATAGAGTAAAAAGGACCGCCATGTGCTAATAAAATGAAGATAAATCCTCTGGATCTCAAAGCAAAGGGGGCTTCATATGCTTCTAGCAGTGACACCAGAATTGGCAAGATCCTAAGAACTTATATCTGGCAAGTATGTCAGGATCATGGAGGAATATAATGGAAGAAAACTTTATGCAGGTAGGTTGGGGCCCAATTATGTCACCTTATAGAGGTTATACTTTGTTTAAAAGAAAAAAACTTGAAAGCTATTTCAGAGAGATTAATCTGAGGGCAGTCAGAATTGGAGTAAAAAGGCGTTGGTGAAGAGACCTTAGACAGAAGGATTGGGGTTAGGATTTATTGTGATAGCCAGTGTCTGAAGTGATAAAAGCCTCAAATTTGTAAACTCCCAGACTTTAAGGGGAGGTGAAGAAAGGCAGCACTTCGGCCAAGATTCCAAGATGCTCTTGGCTTTTCTGGGCAGAATCACAGGCACCTGTGAGCTAAACCAGAGCCTGGAACAGGAACGTGTTAGAATCCATTCAACTTGGCCTTGGCATGGTAAGCATATTATGGGATGGACTTTTGTCTTCTCTTCAGCAATTCACTTAAGATAACCTGAGGACTAAGAGGTAGAAAATTGGATGCTACTGAAAAGAGCCGGCTGAGAGAGTCTTGAGTAGCGCACTGATTGTAATGGCTCCCAAATCAAGCAAGATGCCCTCTTACAGGCAAAGGGTGCATGTGGTGTTTTTCTTTTACACAGCACTCCAGAATCTCTTCACCTAGGTTAAAGATAATTATTGCCATTAAAATACGAACGGACTTTCATTCACCAATATATATATAACAAAGGTTTAAGGGATGCCAGTTAGGCTCTGGAATCTTTTTTACTGCTGCTGGAGCTGTTTTCTCTCTCACAAACAAGTAAATCAGAATTCCCCTGGTTACCATAAAGCATTAAAAAAATACTTACTGCCTCTGCCTAAAAATCTAGCCACTATTAAATACAGAAATAAATACCACATAACCAGTGCTCCAGGTAATACTGGCTGAAAGATTACTTACCTAACCTTCATTTTTCCTTGGAATGAAATTCAAAATTTTACATAAGGAATATAAGGAAAGAGAATTGAACTTTTTGAGAATCTGCTATGTTCCAGGTCTTCTGCAAAGCCTCAGGCATGCATTACTTTATTCAAAACTTAGAACAACCCTACACGCTAAATATTACTACACATGAGAAAATAGAGCCTCAGAGTAGTAAGATCACATGAAAAAAATACAAAAAAACGCACTGAAGCTGAGTTTCTATTCCAGATTCGACTCTCATATTTTAAAAGAGATGGCATAGGGAAGTATATGATTAATTTCCAAATGAAATATGTAACAACTACTGATTACATTAAAAGGAAAAAAGACACTACCTACTACCACTACCTACTACTTCATTAATATTAGTCTTTTTTATAGATATGGAAATTTAAGAACTAGAATTGAACTCTGTCTTTTTGACTTCAAAACTCCTGGTGTCTCTCACCACATAGAATCATATAATAGAATACTAGAATAGAAAGGTACCCAGTCCCTTCCAGCATCTGTATTTAACTTACAGATGGGTCAGTAGAGACTAAGTGACCTAGTTCAAAGACAAAAAAGGTGTCAATAAACACGAGTTCTTGAAACTACTTCTCGCCAATGCACCTCGGTCGACTGTTCTCCTAAAGTGAGAGAACAGTCACCCCTCAGTCCATCCCCACTGAACTTTCTTTATGGGTGTTGTCTTCTTCAGCATTGGTCCTTTGCCACCCCAAATGTCTGTCTTTCACTGCATCTTCCCTCTCGACCTCTTTGGAGCTATGATTCCTAACTCGGGGTTTTGAATAATCATTTTTGTAAAATCTGTTCCAGTCCGACCATTCTTCATCCTGCACATGGTACTTCCAAGCACTAGGTTCCTGATGACAATAAAACTCAAGCCACCCTTAGTAACTCCTTCTCTCTCACTGGGCTTATCCAACCCACCCCGTAATCACTTTATGCTGCCACCATAATGTATGTACACTTCATTCTGTTTCCTCTGCCTGCCACTAAATCACAAGCATCTCTCACCCACCCCACTGCTGGAACCTCTTAGTTGAAATCCCCCACTGAATATTTCATCTCTCTTTATCTTTGCTCTCTTCCAATCCATGTTCCATGCAACCAGCAGTGAAAGACCTTTTAAAGAATATTGATATTATTTTTTTGTCTCTTAGAAAAACGTTGACTAACCACGAACATATGTAAAATCAATGTACTTTAAAATCAACAAGTACTGATATAATCTAGCCTGAATCTACCTCTTGGTTTTGCCTTGTATTACTCTTTCCATCACTACACTTCAAACTTGTTGACCATATTTCATTCTTCATTCCCCTTCAACCCATCACCTGAGATTTTACCAGCTTAACTATAATTTCCAGAGAATCATTGCCTGTTCTCAATCTAAATTAGGTGTCCCTTTAATTGTCAGTCACAGAACCTCAGATTTGTTCTTCCTTATACTCAGCTGCTAAATACATGCCTACTTTTGTGGTTGTTTACTGTTACGTTCTGAGCTATAAGGACTGTAAAGGGAGGGACTGGGTCTGTTTCATCTTCTGCTAAATCTTCTGCTTGACCAGAGCACTTGATATATAGTAGAAACTCATGAATGTTTGATGAAAAGATGAATAAACACTCAAGAAAGCCCACTTCTTTTATGTTTGTAATGGAATTCTCTCAATCCAAAATTTATTTAAACTTAATTTGCTATGATTAAAAAATATCGAAGTTGTTATATTGCACTTGATAGTGGTAAGACAAGAATAAAAGAAGTTTAGGTTGAAATTAAAATATATTCCACGTAAATTGAAAAATTGACCTTAAGTATGTTCTACTTCCCAAAAAGTATATAATGAATAAAGTGTAATATATTAAGTGACTGACTTTCTCTGCCTATTTTGGTTTAGTTTTTTTTAAATAATGAAAAGTAAGAATGATCTGAAGTTAAATTTTTTCCCAATTTTATTGCTCCTGAATTAAAGCTAGTCCTGGTGATGATAAAATGTCCAAGGAGTAAGTTAAAAAGGATTCCTGGCTTACATGAATAAGGGCAGATGGGTAACCTACTTATAGATGTGACATCAGACGAGTGTCGGATACAAAAAGCAGGATATACTGGTCATCAAAAGACAATTGCGTAAGAAATACAGGACAATAAGGACATCAGAAGTTCTGAGCATGAATTTATTGACTGACAAACCCCATAGTTCAGCTATGTGCTGAGGAATATTCCTGACAAAATTTGGTGTTTGCTAGTTTCCTGTCAAGAAAGTGTTCACGCTGAGCAAAGTAGACAGGATAATGATGAAATGCAGGTAATTCCAGTAAAATTATGTCTATGTGCATATATATACGCACACATACACATGTAAGTCGGTGCTACTGAAACAAAAATTTCCAAAACATCTTGAATTATACTGAAATTCTTCACTTTAATCAACACTTGGAACTAATTTCACTGCAGCTCCGATAGGCTTCTAAGTCATAAACTAGTTCTCAAGCCACTCTCTTACCTAATTTTCTGAGTTTCTTGTGGCATGAGACAGGGCAGAGGCGTTTAAAACGTAAAACGCCGTGCTGATATCTCGCTTTGTGAATGTGATAAATGGGGTCTTCACCAAAATGCATAAATCATTCTCCCTTGTGAGTCCTAACTGGGCTTCTGCCTACCAGATGGGAATGTAAGGTGTAAATGCAGGCAGCATGCACTCCAAATCCTGCTGTCAAGACTTCCATGGAGTGGTGTGCCTCCAGCAACCCACCATAGTCCAGATGTGTTGGTCCCCATCAAAAAAAAAAAAAAAAAAACAACAACAAAGTGGCTGACTGCAGGTACAAGCAGAAATCTGTTCTAGCTTCTTTATGAAGACTGCTTCAAACTTTTCATAATGACACTTACAGTAAAAAGCTGCACCGCCTCCCAGATCACAGAACTAGAGACCAGTAAGACCTGCCCCATGCTCGAGAATGACAGGTTACTTCTAAGCCTCAACCTTTGCTGCAGCTGGGTTAGAGAGAAATCGCCCACGTTAGGTTATGGGCCAGCAGAAGGCAAAACCAAGAAAACCAAACTGAGATCCCTTTACATGGATTGTTTACAAAGTACTGCTTTCCCAAACCTTTCCCAACTTAATTTCTATGGCAACCCTGTGATATATGTATTATTACTCTTGTTTTTCAGATGAGGGAAATAAAATCCTGAAAACTTACTTAACTTTCCTAGTGTCATCACTGCTGCTAACTGATACCGGCACCTTTTGAATCAAGTTATTTTTTTGCCCACATCACCAGCAAGTTGTAAGCCTATGCTCTCAAGGGTCTTTTGAATTTCACCTTTGCTCACACAGACCCCTTTTCAACACTCTATCAGGTAAGGCTACGTGGCAGGGTAAGTGTGAGTGGGGCACAGCACAGTAGTTGACAACTAATTGAACTGTCCTTTCTAACAACTCAGGCCTTGAGACATGCTGCCAAGATAAGAATATGGTCTTAAAAGAATAAATGTCATCTCCTAAACCTCTTCAGGCAGATGCAAAAGAATGCTTGTTTCATTTTGTTGAATCATCTGGTATTCTTTTCCTTTCAGCTTTTTTTTTTTTTTTGCTATTTGGTCAATGTGAGGGTAAAAACAATTAGGTCACAATGTTTGCATTTGACAGGTAGAGTCCCATGTCTAGTTCTGCACCCAAGCGGTGTGCCATACACCCTTACATTGTGCCTCCTCCCCTCACCCTGCTCCCTCCTGCATCCTCCCCCAAACTTGAATTTAACTGAGATTTTTCTTATGTGGGCAGGTATTAGATCATCTACTGGCTTCATATTAGTATTGAGTACATTGGAGATGAGCTTTTCCATTCTTGTGATGCTTTACTAAGAAGAATGTGTTTCAACTCTAGGTTAATACAAAAGATATAAAGTCACCATCTTTTTACGGCTGAATAGTATTCCATAGCATACACATACCACAGCTCATTAACCCATCAAACTGCTACTAATTGTTAACTGCAATTAAAGTTCTTATGAAGAAAAAAATAATAGCTGCAATAAGTTAAAGCTTCAAAACCTTCTTGGTGTTCTTTTCAATTGTATCCACATTTTTGTGGCATGCCTTGGTTATAAATTTCTAAAAACTGTGATAATGTCTAAAATTCCTTGAGAGCATTCCCTGAACCAGGCTTTGTTCTAAGATCTTGATATGTAATTAATTGTGTAATTCTTACAGAAGACTATGAGGTTGCTACTATTATTTTGACTCTTTAACAGAGGAGGAAAGTGAGGTACAGAAAAGATGAGTAAGTTTCAGGGTCTCAGAGCTGGCAAGAAACCGTCTAACCCCTGCATTCTGGCTTCAGATCCTTAATCACTAAAAGTGTACTTGTTAATTCTTATGAAAAATTGCAGCTGTAGGCATACTTTGTTTGCAGAATTTCTTCTAAATATCATTGAGGCCATTCATAGAGAGAAAACTTATGGAGCATCATATATATTGTCTTGCCTAAATAAATTCCATGGAGAATTTTGAGAAAATGCAAATATCTGAATTCTCTTTTTCAAGAAACCCTCTATTTTCCAGCATGGGAAAATAAAGGTGAGGAGACACCATGAAATCTCTTAGACGGTGGCTCTTAGGAGCTGTGGCAAGAAGGGAAAGATTTATTATTCTTATAGCCAGAAGTAACCTCAAAGAGTGAGGTTAGTGATGGGATTTCTACCTCCATCTCTGTTTTCTTGATTCCTTTTGAGCAACCCTATCTCCCACGTCAACCTCACACCCGACACCCCACTCAGCCCCAGGTACACCATGTCCTGGACCAACTCCCTCTTCACTTGACCTAAAGTATCTTTCTAGTCCTATGGCAGCTCTGATCTTCAAAGGAAGAAGATAATCTGCTGAGCTAATCTGCTCAGCTATCCTGGGTATTAGCTAATGATCCAGTAATCTCTTACATACTTTTGTAATGTCACAATGAAACCATTAGATTTGGACTCAGAAGCTTCTATCCGCCACTAATTTTATGACCCTGGGCAGGTTATATAACTTCTCTGAGCCTCAGTTCCTTGTTGCTAATAGGAAAATAACAGTAGCCTACAGAAGAATCATACAGGTCTTTACAGGTTCTGAGGAACTGAAAAAACATATGAAATTATTGACATGTCAGTTACAAACTCTTTAAGGAAGTCTTGTTTCTGGAGATAATGCCTTAACCCACAAGGTGAATTTTTATGATAGGAATGTCAGGCAACAAAGGTAATTGCTACAGGAATTATTTGGAGGTTAAGATGATTTTTATTTAGTTAGTTTTTTGAAATAGAGTCTCATTCTGTCACCCTGGGTAGAGTGTGGTGGTGTCATAGTGTCATAGCTCCCAGCAAACTCTTGGGCTCAAGTGATTCTTTTGCCTCAACCTCACAAGAAGCTGGGATTACAGGCACCCACCAAAACCTCCACCTGGCTATTTTTAGAGATGGAGTTCTTCCTCTTGCTCAGGCTGGTCTCTAACTCCTGAGTTCAAGGAAAGATGGTCTTTTTTTGTCCTTTGAAACACACATCAGAACAAGGTTCTCTTATTCCCACATGGTTTTCCACAGTAATCAGATACACAACTTAAATTATATGTATCTGCCATAGTGAACATTTGTTTTCCAATTTATTAGCAAATACAAAGTCTGAACTTTGGGGGTGCCGAGAAGTCTAGGTTACTACTGATTGCTTTGGTTTTGTACTAATCTACATCAGCCCTTAGAACAATAAAATTGTTCTACATACACATCCTAGCGAACACCACACCTCCGAGAGGTTCCACAGACAGGCCAGGCATGTTCTTTGGTACCAACCCCGGATTACTGCTGGAAGGCGGTGTCGTGATTTTTGAATAGCTAAAAAATACACAACCTTTTAAAATTGTAATTAACTATTGCTTTCTTAAGCATGAGTCATTAAATTTGGACATATGCCACCTCTGGATTTATTGACGTAAGTTTGAATTTGGAAATATTAATAGCAGAATATAATGTACAATTCTTGTTTGTACAAATTGCAGCAAATTACAGTTCACCAAATTACTCTAAGGAAGAAAACAAAAATGGTCATAGACTTCATAAAGCAAACACAGTATTCCTAAAATAATTACAGACTTGTCACCATAAAATTCCAGTTGTTTCTCACCAGTAATCAGCATTAAGCAAAGATACTTTCCTCTCATAATACATGTCATTCACTTTTATAGTGGCCAAATCCCTGGAGTTTTCTTTTTTGGGCACCATTTACTTTAGAAAAAGTGGTCCTTTTTCTTTTTCTTAAAAAGAAATAAGTAATGCATAAAAAAGACTATTAAAGCATTTTTATGGATACACAAATTTATTTGTAGAAAATTATATGCCACTGATGTTATATGATCATTATGTAATAATTCTTGTTACAGAAATAGAAATACATATCATTTACTTTAGAAAATTTGATATATTTTCAAACTGTGGGAAATAATATCAGTATTTTTATCTATTTTGTTTTCCTTTTGAACCAATTTCCTCTTGAAAAGGCCAAGGTTATCAGGAAAGAGACTTTTTAAACAAAGTTTTCACTGTCCTATGCTAACGTTAGTTTTAAATAAATTATACATACACGAAGCCTATGTAAAAGCTCACACAATATACAAGGTTATTATATATTGAGTTTCCATCAGAAAAGACAGAGAACGTGTTCATATCTCAATATAAGACTAAAAAAAAGAGACCTTAAAAGCTATGCTTAGTCCTGAATAACTGAAGAAATGATGTCTGTTCAGATTTTCATAGAAGCCAACAAAAACACAAAAATGAAAATTAAGGATTGCACCCCAAAATAAAAGTATAATCGAAATGTTTATCAATTTACGTATATGGACTTCTCTCTGTTTTGATGTCTTTCTGAGCTAACTATAAATGAACCAATTTGATTCCAAAATTTTTTACTTGCCACAATTGCACAGTCAAAAGTTCATTTAAAAACTGATGAATCGCATAGTGCATTTAATTGTTTTATGGAAGCCCAATGCTTAGGGAGAAAGTCAGAAGGGGTTGATTTTTAATGCTAATTTTGATTTCTAATGCTTACAAATAAATCAAATTCAACCACTTTCTAAGCTCTATCCTGCCGCACATGATCTAAACTGCTCTGTGGGGATAAAACACTTTAGAAGCTTATAATTCCTACAGAGGGTTTTGATTATTTTATACAAACTAAACTCAAACAGCAAAAAATTTCACAAGGGAAATTGTTGTGTGGTTTAAGGCCACATAATCTGATTTCAACCCTCGTCTTTGCCTTAAGTTAAAGGCTTACTCATTAACTTGAAACAATAAACTCAAACCTTAACATTTCTGGAGAGAATTCAATTCAGGACTTTGGCAGTATCGATGGTAAAATATTACACACAGGCTCAACGTGATCTTATACAGATAGGCAGGACACGTAGGTAACGGAGGCCATGCCAACGTTTTAAAAAAGCCACGGATATATGACATGTCATTGCCTTATATGTATATACGTACCACTCCCTCACACCCACGGAAAGTGTTCTAGTTTTTACAGTTTTCTAGTTTTCTTATAATTCAGTGTTGAATTATAAGCTGTGGTTGTAACTTAAATATTTATTTAGACTAGAAATGTGGAATAGGATTGGAATGGTATTAATTAGCTACCACATTAAGAAAAGCTTGGGCCATGCAAAAGTATACTTAAAAAATAGCTATTCCTCTGGGGTTTATGGTCTAAAAGGGAATAGCACAAGCTGGTAAGCAACCTCCTAGCTTCTTCAGAGAATTAGATAAGGCGTTAGCACAAAGAAAAAAAAAAAACGGAATGTTTTGTGGGCAGCAGTTTCTTTTTTTGTTTTTACAAAACTGAGGTGTGTGAAATTTTGTGAAAGAAGTAGTGGGCTGCAACATACTAAAGAGAAGAGAACCAGGTATAAATGAGTAGGGAAAAAACAGAACAGGAAAGGCAATGAGGCTCGGGAAGGACAATGTTCCCATGTAAAGCACAGAGCGGCTCAGCCTGATCTGATTAGGTTTGGGATGCTCACTCAGGTGCATCCCAAACCCACTCAGATTGTTTAACTCAGCAACACATAAAACAAGACCGTAAACAAGCAAGAAAATAATGAGACTTGGTGATGCCAAACTATTTTTCGAAATTATAACTTTTCCATGCTAACTGCACATTTTTTTGTTGTAATAGCAAGGTTGGAAATTACTAATTCATACTCAACAAGCTATTGTATATTTTTTTGAAAAGAAAAATGCTACATATTCAGTCTCGTTCATGAAATTAGACTACCATAACGAAGTAAAGACATGATCATAGAAAATGCTATTTAATGGAAAATAGTTTTGCCAAATAGAAACCTATCATTTCAAACCAATCTCCCCAAACAGAGACTATTTCCAAAATGTTGCTGGGTTGTAAACAAAACATTCACTGCCGCCCCCTTTCCCCTGGGGAAGCTTCCAGTGCTGAACACTGAGATGGGTATCTGAGAAGATTCAGTGAGTCAGCCCTAGTCCTACCTCTATCATCTAGGCCTGACAGATAGATCCCACGTGGTGCCAGACACCCGGTTAGGCCCATTCTAGGTGACACTATATCACCACATGGCTTAGTATTAAGGAGTATAATGTTATGTAACTGCAAGCATAGTTTGTCACACAGCATATAGGTGGCATATATGCACTACTAACCCAACAACTTCTACCAACTATTTCTCAACTGTATTCCCATTTACTCATGAATTTGATTAACATTTATTCAAGTGCTTATTCTGTGCCAGGCATTGGCATTGTGAATACCATCTTCGTGGATCCCTGCCTTGAAGAACTTGGAGCCTAGCAGGTTATACTGACAAATTTCAATATATAATGGTAAATGCTGGGGTGCGGGAAGTATAGATCATCATAGGAGCACATATGGGGACCCAATTAATGGGGTTCGAAGTGAGGAGTCAATCTTCCTGAGGACCTGGAGGCTCTCATTGTGCAGGAGACAGGTGAAAATTAACTTCTAAGCCAGGAGCAGTGGCTCACACCTATATTCCCAGCACTTTGGGAGACCAAGACAGGAGGAGACCTTGAGACCAGGAATTTGGGACCAGCCTGGGCAACATAGCGAGACCTGTCTCTAGTAAAAGATTTTTAAAAAATTATCCAGGTGAGATGGTACACACTTGTAGTCCCTGCTACTCAGGAAGCTAAGGTAGGAGAAATGCTCAAGCTCAGGAATTTGAGGTTACAGTGAGCTGTGATCAGGCTACTGCATGCCATCCTGGGTGACAGAGTAACACCTAGTCTATGAAAAAAGATTAACTTCAAAGGTATTATCTATATCCTTGAAGCATCTTATCATTTACTCAGAGACTCTTTCCATATTCCCTTAGTTTAATTAAAATCCTTTATGACACATTCTGCTTTTTATCCTTTGGTCATTTTCCCCAATATTCATTCAACTAAAGCAGTTTACCAGTACGGTTTGCAATTTATGTCCATGCAGAAAGCTGCACACAGATGATTATAGAAGCTGTATTCATAATTGCCCAAACTTGGGCAATCGCATTATCCTTCAATAGGTGAATGGATAAACAAACTGTGGTATGTGCACACAATAAAGTATCATTCAGTAGAGAAACAGGTGAGCTATCAGCTCATAAAAAGATGTGGCTAAAACTTAAATGCATATTGCTAAGTGAATAAAAGACCCAGTGTATGATTCCAACTATGACATTCTGAAAAAAGCAAAATAGTGAAGACAAGAAAGGTCATTGGTTTCCAGGATCTGTGGGAAGTGGGAGCAGGAAAGATAGATGTGTAGGCAGCAGCACAGAGGTTTTGGGGGCTGAAATTACTCTTTCTGATACTGTAATGGTGGATACATGTCCATGCTCACAGAATGTGTTATAATACTAAGAGCGCACTAATGCAAACTATAGACTTTGGATGATATTGATTCATCAATTCTCACAAACGTATCACTCTGGTATCCAGTGTTAGCAATGGGGAGGCTGTACATGTCGGGGGGCAGAGAGTAGATGGGAATTCTGCACTTTCTGCTCAATTTTGCTGTGAGCCTGAATGACACTATCATGAAAAGTAAAATCTATTTTAAAAGCGTTATCACCTCCTCAAGACAAAGAAAACAGGAAAGGACATTTAACGTTGGAAGGTGAAAAAATCATCAAGACATTATTGGTAACTGACACGGCAATACAAAGAAAGTTGAAATCCTACTGGAGACAGAAAAGGGAAACACAAATTTGTGGTGCCAAACCCCAGGAAGGTTCAGAATTACAGGTACCAGGGACAAGGTAGGGTGAGGACAAGAGGATCGATTTTCAACTCTAAAAAGGAACCTTTAGAGTTTGGGTGCCCTATTGCTGCCTGCACTGTCCGTCAACTACACTCCTCTCTGCCTGGACAAAACAGGACATGGCTATAGGCAGAGATTGGTTCAAAGAGGCTCTAGTCTTGGGGACACTATGGGAAAGACACGTAATCCAGGAGATGAGAAATCTAAAGTAAAAAGAAAAAATGATGAAGGTGACAATGTGGGAAATGAAGAAGAATTTTCCCAAGAAAACTATGATTTATGGAGTCAAAGAGCAATCTATTATATTGGATCAGGAAAATGGAGAATCCATGAGGGAAGTTTCCAAGGGAAAAAGGCAGAACTTACCAATTACTTAGGAGATCTGCCAGTAATAAGAGGAGCTTCGGAGTTGATAGAAAGCTTAAGATCAAATAGAAAACAGGTACATAGAAAACTAAGCAAAAGCCAACACACAGTTAACTCCAGGAAAAAACAGTAAGTAGATCAAGAAAAAATAATATAATAGATGATTACAGGTGGATCAACTATAGTCAAACTTATTCATAGTATGATCCTAGTAATAAAAACACTACATTATTTAACTAAAAACGAAACAAAAAATATATGAGAATGAAGGTAGAAAAAGTTTGGTCAGAAAGAATAAAAAAGTTGAGGGCTGTGCTCTATAGTAAAAATCAATACATGATTTTGAAAATTGAAGATCAAGAATTAACACTATGACATGTTATTTGAATAGTTTTAAATATCATTTATGTAAAAGGAAATCCCAAAATATAAAATACAAATGAAAATATCAGCAAAAAGTATTAAGAGTAGTTGTCTCAGAAAGGCAGGGATTAGGCAGCAAGGGATGCTGTACACATAGACCGCTATTTTCCCATCAATGGTCAGGTAGCTTAATATCCCACTTTTCTCAGGAATATCATGTTGTTTCTTTACTGTCCTATCCAGTTACTCATCTCCTTTTATTCTCAGAAGTACATGACAAATTAAGTGTTCAACCTAATGATAAGATATTTTATTTTACGTCTAAATCATGGAAATTTATTACTTATTAAAATAAAAGGGGTTTTATCTATGAAAGTGATCCTCTGGAGTCAAAATAGCTAGTTTTGCTCATGTCCTTTAATATTTACTGATATGGGGCAGTGCCTGTGACTCAAAGAAGTAGGGGGATGGCCCCATATGCCAGAGGTGGTAGGTTCAAACACAGCCCTGAACAAAAACTGCAAAAAAAAAAAAAAAATTTAGTGATATGGGACTAATTTTCTGACCTCTCTTTGTCTTCTTTTTTTCTCATCTACAAAATAAGGATGATAACAGTTCCCATCTCATAGGTGTGTTTTGAGGACCGAATAGACCATTTTGCACAGTATTGAACACTTAATGGATGCTCAGTAAATATAATTTATTATTATATTCAATGACCACTTCTACTTCTGAAGTTTGTGTATCAATTGCTGTTACAACAGTATTGGGAGGTGGGGTCTTTAATAGGTGATTAGGTGATGAGGACTCTTCCCTCATGAATGTATTTATGCCATTATTGCAGACTTTGGCATTCCAATGAAAAGATAACTCTGATCCCCATTTATTCTGTGTCTTTCACATTCACTTGCCCTTCCACTTCTGCCATGGATGACACACATCAGACTCCAGCGCCATGCTGTTGGACTTCCCAGCCTCCATAACCAAGTGTAAAAAGAATCTGTTTTCTTTCTAAATTAACAAGTCTGTGGTTTTCTATTGTAGCAGCAGAAAATAGACCAAGATACTCACTCAATTTGACTGAATTCATAATGGATCAATCTCCTCATAGTGGATTTTCATTTAAGTTTTTAATTTTATAACTAGGAATTAGTACAAATTTAAACTTGTATTTCATTTCTTTTAAATCTGTAAAACATATTGACTAGGCTGTTTGCATGATTGCTTAAAGAAAAAGCCAAATTTGAAACTTTTGGTTAAAAAGCAAAGATCCAGTAAAAATAAAGCTATTTGTTCATTTTGAATTTTAAAACTTTAAATCATAGTTAGAAAAATAAACATCTTTCTTGTTTTCAAATCTTATTTTTCCTATATATTTTTCTATTAACTTTCATTTACCACTGGGAAATACTTTCTGGCTAAATGCCCACATGTAATCACAGATTGGTGGCTATCATGAAAGACTGCCTCATTTTCTAGCTGTGACTGGAAGACTTCTTAGTCATCATACTCTGTAGGATTCTGGGAATATACCTTTATAAGGGATTTAAATAATGTGGGTTAGTCAGACATGTGACTAAACACAAAATGTGTCTAAATATAATAGACACTATTTCCTACATTATTTCATAACCTATCCAGAGTTAGCACTATTTTATAGATCAAATAAACAATAAGTAGATGATCTTTGTAACAGCCATTAGAAGATTTTTAAAACATCATACAGTACCCTTACAGTTATTATTCCAAAAAGTTGTTTTATTTAAAGATGATATTTAATTCAGTCGCTCCTGTGTTTTAAACTTTTATGTTCCAACTTTCCAAATTTTATTTATTTGAGGTCAAAGTTTATCTATGGTCTTTTGCAAAAATTCCAGACTATGTGATCTCCCTTCCTTGAACTCAACTGCCATTTTGACAATTGTTTTTATTTTGCTTTCAATTATTCTTTAAAAGTCGTATGTGTATAAGTCTCATAAAATTTGTATCTATTTACATTGGGGACATTGTGGGCATAGCATAACCATAAAATAGCTCAACTACATTTCTACTTTCAAGTGAATGCTAATCTCTTCAAAATAGTCACTTTGGTATTCAGATCCTGTTTAATAGTCCTAACATTTTTATTTATTTATTTATTTATTTATTTATTTATTTATTTTTGAGACAGAGTCTCACTCTATAGTTCTGGGTGGAAGTGCCATAGGGTATCTCACA
This sequence comes from Perodicticus potto, assembly GCA_963574655.1. NCBI lineage: Eukaryota > Metazoa > Chordata > Mammalia > Primates > Lorisidae > Perodicticus > Perodicticus potto. The sequence continues at coordinate 16,623 of CAUYRH010060248.1, forward strand.
GCAACCTCTAACTCTTGGGTTCAAAAGACTGATGCTCTTGCTTCAGCCTTCCAGGTAACTGAGACTACAGATATCTGCCACAATGCCCAGCTTCTTTTTCTTTTTCTTTCTTTCTTTATTTTTTTTTTTTAATTAGCGATATGAGTCTCTCTCTTGCTCAGGCTGGTTTTGAACTCCTAAGCTCAGGCAATCCCTCCTCCTTGGCTTCCCAGAGTCCTACGATTACGGGTATGAGTCCCTGCACCTGGCCACTATACCATTTTTAGTACTATGAAACTTACAGTACAATTTCTATATTTCTTTCTTTGAAGATGAAATTTACTGTGCAAAATAATCAGTAGTTATTTGTCACCAAATCTAGTGCCAAGGTAAATGAGTAAACAAGGATAGTGTTCAGACTTACTGTTTTGTAGCTCAAATAATTCTGAATAGAATTAGAAACAGAATTCCTTAAAAAGCAGCTTCCCCAATTATTTGTAAGTAGTAACCTTCAGCCTCCTCTTATTTTAACATTGTTACAGATTATATTTATTTTTATATATCATTTTAGGAATATTTGTTTGTTTTTAGTCTCCCCCCCACACTTCTCCATAAAATGTAAAATGAAGACACATGGTGGGTCCTCAACCGATATCTACGATATTGAAACCTCCCTGCCCTTCCTTCTGTAGAAGGCAACTGGTAATTAGAAAGAAATGTAATAAAAACCATCTGGGCGATTCCAACCAATTTAGCATTGCTGTATTAAAATTAGCAATTAAATTTCCATCAGAATTGTGTTTTTTATTTGTTTCTCATTCTCCATTTTTAGAAACAAAGGTACCCACTCTAATACCTAGTAAAAAATTCTAGACAAGTCTGAGTCTCAAGTTCTAGAAGAATAAGGTAGAGCTGCAGAAATGCTCTCCCCAGATTCTCTTGGCTTTACCTCCTACAATAAATATATCTATTGCTGTGCTTGGCGAGGTGGCAAAAATAACTGTCTCTAAAGGCATGCAGGGGGGTCCTACCTTCGCTGGCCAGGATCTCTCACAGACTGACTCTGTCTGTTAAGGATGTTCATCATTTTGACCTGCTGGTCTTCCCAGACTGACAGGGAAAGGATGTGGATAGAGGGAGAGAGAGTCAAGCTCACTGACCCTTGGTTGAGCTCTGCTCCCAGCTGCCCCAACTTTTGCAGTTTGGTAAACTTTCCCACTCTTGCTCTGGAGATTCCTATGGGAATGGTGGAGTTCCTGAACCACAGCCCTAAAGATGGGAAGAAAATATTACAGCTCAAACAACCAAAAGATGGGAGGGAAGAAGAGAAAAAGAAATCTAATAAAAGCTATTGTTAGTTTAACGGCTATTATGTGCCAAGCACTGGATGAAAGCTGCCTCTATACTTCATAATAACCCTGCATGGCAGTTTTTACCATCTGCATATTATACGTGATAAAACTGGAGGGAAAGATGTGAAATGACCAATAGCACACAGCTAATAAGTGGGTAGGCCAAGGTTAGGCTGCAAGTCAGTCTAACTTTCATCATCTCCAGGTTCTTCTTTTAGAATGCCACCAACACAGCATACCTGTGGTGAGACACACATTTCTACATACAGAATTTATATTTTAACTGTATAGTTTAAGTTTTTCGTGAATGATTGCTTTGATTCTAAAAATCTCAGCCCATGACGTCTGCTCCAGGTCCTTTGCTGAAGTGGCTAAGCTCAGTTGAAAGCTAATGGACAAGAAGTCAAGAAATGTGTCCATTCAGGGTGGCTCCTGTGGCTCAATGGGTAGGGCACCAGCCCCATATACTGAGGGTGGTGGGTTCAAACCCAGCCCTGGCCAAATTGCAACAACAAAAAAATAGTCAGGCCTTGTGGCTGATGCCTGTAGTCCCAGCTACTTGGGAGGCTGAGGGAAGAGAATTGCCTCAGCCCGGGAGTTGAAGATTGCTGTGAGCTGTGTGATACCACAATACTCTACCGAGGGCAATAAACTGAGACTCTGTCTCTACAAAAAAATAAAATAAAAATAAAAATAAAAGAAAGAAATGTTTCCACTCAGAGTGGTGGTCACGGACCAGGCGTGTTACACAGGTAACTTCCAACATGGAACATCAGGAGGTTCTATTTGGCCTCAGGAGGTTCTATTTGGCCTCCATGGAGGTTCATCCTTCTAGAGTGGGAAGGTAGGACCAGGCCATCCCACCGCTATGTTCCTCTTCCACAACAAAGAGGGTTTTTCCTAACCAAGGAAGGCACTACTGAAGAACCATAATAAAATGGTTCTGCCATTGTTAAAACTTCCAAAAAAATTATCATCAGGATATGTCTTTACTTCCCAAATTTCCCTTAGTTTTCCTGCCAAAGAGTTAAAGGATAGACTTCTATATTAGGGCTAAAATATTATTTTGAGAAGTTTGTTAAAACTTCCAATAAATAGTAAATCTACAGGTGGGAGAATATGAATGTTGTGAAATAATTCCATTGTCACCTTTAAATTTCTCTTCTAGTCACTCTTTAAGACATCAATAATGTGTACTCATCTCTGTGTAGGTGTGTGGTATAAACCATTCTGAATGATTCTCACGAACAACATTTTCTTTATTATCAATCTATTTCCTTATTAGAGCAATCTATTTAACACATAAATTGGGTCATGTTAAATAAATGTTAAATGGGCTCCCTTGCTTATACCCATTCAATGGCTTTCTATTGCTTTTATCAGAAAAAGTGAACTCCTTGCACTATGGTAAAAGCCCTAGTGACCTTGCTCCTGTTGACATCCCCAACCTCATCTGTTCAGATGAGGTTACTGCTCTCCCTGTGGAGTACCGTGCTTGCCTCTCCAGGCCTCCCTCTGATTTCCCAATGCATGAAACCCTTCCTCACTCCAGGCTGTTATCCACTTCGTCCCCCTACTAGGAATGGTCTTTCCACATCTGTGTGTGGCTGCTGCTTCTCAGCCTCTGGTCTCATCTCAAACGCTGCCTGGTCGTAAAACTCTTCCCTAATTGCCCACTCTCTACCTCATCATTTAGACGCTTCTGTAACACCCAGGACATTTCTCTTCCAGCATGTTCACAATAGATTTATCTGTGCACTTCCTTATTTATCATCTATCTCATTCTCTATAACATGTACCCATGAGGCCAGACGTATGATGTTTGTATTGCTGTATCCTCAGTACAACCAGCAGAGAGCTAATCACTCAGTAAATTCTTACTGACAGAATAAATACAAAAATGGAGAATGGAATCAGCCTGGCCTGTGCCGTCCATCCTACCACAAGTCTTCTTGGATTTTTATCCTTTGACATTTCGTATTCCCAGATCACATACAATCGACGTTCCTATAGCCCTTGGTTGGTTTTTAAGTCTCTGCTTCTCCATCAACAAGAACTTCTTGTTTCACTAGTTTGACTCCCTTTTCTTTTATCTCATGAGACATAGAATCTCTACTCCATCCACAGTGTTCCAGAGAACTTGAAGTTTAATGTATGGCCTGTCCTTTATGCAAGCTAGAGTTCAATGCACTCTGTGGTGTAATCTACTTGTTACTGCTATCTAGCTACCATTCACCATTGGCAGGCCCATCAGATTTCCCCAAATTCCAGTTCCACTTGTAGCCCTTGCATCCCAACAATGTCTCAGGAGTTGTGAGGAATGAATTTAGAGCCCTCCAACAGTAACAGATTGTGGAATACCTTGTTCATTTATTTTGAATAAATATGTTCTTTGGGATATGAAACTAACAATGAGGGAAAATGGATTTTCATTCATATAGGTGAGGATTTGTTTTAAATAGCTTGGCAAGAAAATACTTTCTCCTGTGTTCTGCTCCCTTAAAAATTAACCATTGTGCCTATAACACCAACCATGACCATTCCCATCAAGTAATTATAGTTTTAAAAACAAATACCTCAAACGTCATAAAGAAAAGGCCAGATTAAAAACTGCAGGGCAGAGATTGGCTAGTGTGTGACGTTCTTATCCATTTGAAAGGATCCAGTGACCTTATTTTCAAAATAATTTATTTAATTATACTTCTATTTGCAGGGATAAGTTATATTTGATAAATGATGCTTTTGAGCAAAAGCACATATAGGGTAGGTATGCTTATACAACAACCTCTTATCATTCACTCTTCACAAGGTAGACTAAGAATTTGGAACACTTCCTCACCATGGTGGAGCGTGATTTTTAAGACAGTTATTAGACAGAGAAAATCTCTACATTCCCAACAAACCCATGTGTTGGCATTACTATGAGATAAATGTTAGAAGTAGAAAAAATAATAAGGTACGTGGTCTTTAAGTACATCGACTCCTGATTTTTATTTAAGGATGTATATGGTGATAACCAGTGTTGTATATTTTACTCCACATCTGCTCTGAGGATTTCTAATTCTGTCACACTAAAGCATCCCTCTCCTTGGTCTAGCTACTCTAAAAACACATCGACATGTGCCTAGTCTTTTGTTCTCCAATGCCCACATACCCTGATTATTTACTGACTGCTTTATCTTTCAGGTCCAGTTACATTCCACGCCAGTTGTGCATCCGTGTGTGTGCACATGCACTTGTGTGTCTGCATGGCTGTGTGCGCCTGGTGTCTGGCTGGGTGATGACGAGCTATGCTTAATTGCATCATTAGGCGGGAGACCACAGGTCTCCTGCTGCCCTCAGGGGCTGATTGCAATTTTAAAATATTATTTTCACTTAGTGGAATCTAAATTCAATAACTAAATTGCATTCAAACATAACTATGGCACATTTCCTGTTAGGTTTTGCCTATTTACAATTGTCCTAGATGCTGAGGTGCCCAAAGAGGCATATGGTTATAGTCTGGCGAACACCTCATTTTACATTTAAATTAGGACAGGACTTTTTCTACTATGCAAGAATACAGTATACTTGTTTTTTACAACATCTTTCCCATCTCTGATATACTTCTCTGCATTATTCTGTCCCTCCCAAATTGCTAGTTAATAAATCATTACCATATGATCAATGGGCTTACCTTTTTGTTTACACTTTTATGTATTTATTTCAGGGTGACATTTATGGTTCAGCCCAGGAAGGTGGAGATCTGAGTTATTCCTAGCGGAGCTGTGAGAGAAAGAAAAGCGACAAGAATGTAGTTTCCAGTGTTCGGTCCTGAAAAGCCAAAATCATTATAAAAAGTCCTCCTTGAAATAACTGTACAGAGTCAGACTACTTCTTGTTCATGTAAGCAACTTACAAAATTGTCTCTCTCCTTCCTAATTAAAGACCTGAACATGAATTTTAGGTTACTTAGAGAGTCGGGGTCGGGTTTGAGGCACCACAGGCCACCCAGGGAAACTCCAGCTGCATCACATTTCGAACTGTCCTGTCCTAGTCTGGAAAAAAATGTTCCAATCTTAAAAGTATGTCTAGACCACGTTATTTGACTTCTGTGTGATTCTTCCCTGCGGGGGTCTGAAGATGGATGGGTAAGATGGGGCTGGTGAATGAGCATTCTACATGGAGAGGTTTTGCTGAAAGTCAGCCCTCAGTAGTAAAGACGCGGCCTGACAGCTAACTGACATCAGACCGTGGCTCCCTCCAGCAGCCTGGGGAAGGGCGCTTCCTGCGCTGCCTACAAGCAGAGAGCAGACAGGAGGTCCTCTTCTGGCTCAGGGAGAGGCATGATCTGGACAGCAGGGTGTCTCTCCAGTGGCCTCACTGTCCTGTAGGTATGCTCCCCCTTTTAAATTCCGAGTGTCTCCACAACCCCCGGATTTCCAGATTCTAGTGTGTAGGCGCTTGGGTATGTTGTCCACAGCAGAAACACCCCCAGTCTGGATATATCCATTCTCTATCATCTTTAGTGAAAAGATTACCTACATTATTTTATGAGCCTGCTAGAGAAAGTGTTAACCATTCTGTTTGGGAACAAAAATGGTCTTAGCTAAAAATATTTCAGGATCTTTTAACCATAGAATCCTGGATTTTGAGAGATGAGGCCCCAGAATTATATTATAGATGAGGATGTGGATTTCCTAGAGAAGCTGTCTAATTTCTTCAAGATCATGTGACGACTTACTCATTTACCTTGGACTAATGTCTAAATTTCTCAGTTCCTAACCCATTGTTTTTATCGATAATACCTTGCCACTCGATGTTTCGGCCTTCTAAAGAAATATTATTTAGACATAGGGTCTCTAACACCATAAATGAATAAGGTAGGGGATTTAAGACCTGGCACACACTTTCAAGATGTAGTATAACCAATCCTCAGAGAACTCTTTGTACAACAAACCTCTCAACCTCACAGCTTATTGAGTTGAATTGATCGCATGCCTGTTCATTGTGGCTGTAGTGACATCCATTAACCTCAGTAGAGGAAGGACGGAAGGAGTTTCTTCTAGAAATACTGCCAAGAGCCATTTCCCTGAAAAGCAGTAAAGAAACACTGAGTCTGGTCTTTGGTTGTTTGGGTCCTCCAATGGAAGAAGAAGGGGTAGCCCAAATTTGCCCCTGTGCTGTCCCCTTAACATGAGCGAATGCAGGAGAGATTAGGGTGAGTGAGCAGGATGTGGAGATCCATGCAGTTGACACTGCTGCCTGCTGATGGCAGAAGAAGGTAAATCTCGACCAGTGAAAGAGCCGAGCACCCGGGAAGTTGAACTGCCCACAATTGGCAGAGACTGGCATGGTATAAAGAATAAGCATCCTCACAAATAGAGAAAAGAACAATACTAAGCCACAGGGGGGTCTGAGAGGAAAGGATGCAGAGAAATACTTAAAGGGATAAAGAAAAGATGGGGAAAATAACCAGATTAATGTGGTAAACTATCTCTTGAGACGTGGGAGTACTGTGGAGTGATTCACTTGGTCCTAAAGAGGATACTGGGTGTGAGACATTTGGGCTTTTCTGATGTTTTTGTATGAGATTGACAAGATCACTTCCTTTGGAGTTCTGGAGAAGTTTTCATTTCTTTTAAAATATCTCTTATATCTCTTATCACCACTCTTATATCGTAAAATACACCTGTGGCTTCCTAAGAAGATGGTGTGGGTCCCCTTTCCCAAAACCACCCCTGGAGAAACTATTGCTTAAGAAAAATAGGTCTGAGCATCTAATGGGAGTAATAAGCAACCTTCTGGGAAGAAAGTTTATGGACTCACTATGTAGGGTGGCAGCATCCTGGGCAAAGGGCCACTGAGTCACAGGATTAACGACTGGTTTAGAGAGAGCTTTAAATTCTGTTCTGAGCCTTTCTTTCTATTTTTTTTAAAATCATGACTGTGTACATTGATGCATTTATGGGGTCAGTGTACTGACTTGATATACAATGTGAAATGCTTACATCAAACTGATTAACACATCCATCACCTCGCTTACATATCCGTTGTGGCAAGACAATTATATTCTTTTCTTAATTGTTTTGAAATGTACTATTGCATTATGCACATCAGATGAGGTCCCCCAAATACCCTCCCTTCTCCTGCCTCCCTCCTCCCCTTCTCTCTCTCTCCTCTTCCCTTCTACTTCTGGACTACAGTCATGTTTTGCCATTCATATGAATGTGTGATTATATATTGATTTCATAGTAGTATTGAATACATTGAATACTTTTTTTTCCCCATTCTTGAGATACTTTACTAAGAAGAATATGTTCCAGCTCCATCCAGGTAAACATAAAAGATGTGAAGTCTCCATCATTTTATGGCTGCGTAGTATTCCATGGTGTACATATACCACAATTTGTTAATCCATTTGTGGGTTGATGGGCACTTGGGCTGTTGTCATGTCTTAGCAATTATGAATTGGGCTGCAATAAACATTCTGGTGCAAATGTTTTTGTTGTTAAATGATTTTTTAATCATCTGGGTACATACCTAGCAAAGGAATTGCAGGATTGAATGGCATTACTCAGAAATAAAAACAAATCAGGAAATATCATAATGCCAGACTGCTCTGATCCTTTCCCCCAGATCACCTTAGGATGGTCATTTCTGCCCCATCACCAATAAATCCACAGGAACATCCCAGATTACCACCAAGGTATCATCCCAAGGGGCGATACAGGGGCAGAATAATAGTCCTGTTGGAGTGAAAATACGTCCCATCAACTTGTCACAAGCAATGATTGGTTCCTCTACTTCTTCTCTATATAAAATCCCTGAGGTGACAGATGGTAACCCAAGGGGATTGCCTTTGTCCCAGAATGTATAAGAGATGGCTTGTCCAGTAGATTATCTAATACACACTTACATAATAGAAAAACTCAATTTAATTTGAGTTGGGAGAAAGGGAGCGAGAGGAGGGAGATTTGGGGTGCTCCCACTTAATGAGCATAATGTAAGGGCAGGTGGAACAACTTTTGGGTGCAAGACACAGCTACAAGAGGGACTCTATGTAACAAGGCAAATGTTGTTACCTAGTTGTTTGTACCCTTACATTCACCTGAAATTAAAAAGAGAGAGAGAGAAATTGCTTGTGGAAGGCCAGTTAACCAGCACTTTCTGGGAAAATTTAATAGTAATGATAATAAATTTAAGTGTACTTAATTTACTTAAAGGCAATGATCCCATACTATAGTTTAAATTAAAAAAAAATTCAGTAACATGCCTTATACAAGAAGCACTATTCAAACAAGAGGATACAGAACGGACAGAAAAGGGTAAATTAGCAATTATTCAAAATTTCAGTGAAAGCTAGAATTGTACTCTTACATTTGACAGAATTAAAATTTATAGACAAAATAGTATAAAGTACAAGGAGGGACGTGAAACCCTGATAAAGGGAACATGGAGCATAAGGGTTGAGTCATCATCAACATAAATGCGCCTAAAAACAGCACTGTGGAGAAAAAAAATAAATCGGAAATGGTAGGTCAAGACAAACACACTGTCAGAAACTGATCAATCAAGAAAACAAAATTAAGTCCTAGATTTGTAACTGTATTGTAATAGAATTAGAAGTTAATGAACATTAGGTCCAATATGTCTGAAAGCTATAAAATATTGAATAGCCTTTGGAAATCATAAGAGAAATAATAAAATATTTAGAATTTAACAATGAGCTTCATACTACATGTCAAAATTTGTGGATCACACCTGAAAATAATATTTATCTATTTATCATTCATAACATTGAATACGTTTGTCAGGGAAGAGAAAGATTTAAAGAAATACAGCTAAGCATTCCACACAAGACAATGAAGAAAGTCAGACAGGCAATACCTTCTAAAAGCAAGGAAACGAATATGGAAAAATAAGAGCTGAAATCAACTAAATAGAAAATTTTAATGGAAATAGAGAATCATAACACCAAAAGCTCGTTATATAAAGCATCAATACATTAAACAAATCAAAGATAAGACTGATCACAAAAGATAAATAATTGAAATGTAAGAAGATACAGATAAACAAAATATCCTACCAAAAGGAGAAATAACTCTAAGCACAACATAGATTTTAATAGTAAAATAATATGATAAAACATTATATTCAAGAAAATTTGAAACCTCAATAAAATGGATACATTTCTGAAAAAAATGGAAGTCAAGAGTATATGCAATAAAAATCAGAAAATTTGACTAAATAAATCAGCATCAAAGAAATTTAATTCCCAAAGTAGTCTCGGGCCCGTATGGTTTTGTTAGGTCTGATGGAGGTTGCGCAGGGTGGGAAGAGGTGGCAAGGAAGTGGCTCAGGGTGAAGAGAGGGAACTGAATATGGTTAGGAACCAGGCTGCAGCTAGGAACTGCTCCCTGGTGGGACCCTGCATAGTAAAAAGCTCCTAGCGACCCTTAACTGACCTAGAGCATCACTGTATAACCCCAACTGTCAATCACCCCAAAGGCAAGAAAAAGCAGCCAATCCTGCCAGGGGAAAGGCAGCATACAGGAGTTAGTTAGCTTATAAAAGATGGTATGTGCTCAGAGTTGAGGGGTCTCTTCTTCACTGGGGTCACAGAGAGGGAACTCAGCTAAAGGGGCCTCAGCTAAAGCTAAAACTGAGATATCCCTCATAAAAATAACAAAAACTATAAAAATTTCTAGGAATTAAAGAGTACCCACAGTTTTATGGAAACACCTAAACATCTTTTAAGATATATTTTCCTCATAGTGTAGCTTTGTTCTACAATAAAGGTATGTCGACTGTGATCAGCGAAGCACGAATGCTCATTCTTGGTGCTGGAAGCCAAAAACCAGGGACCATCCAATTCCAGAAGCATCTAGCAGTTTTACAATTGAGTTCTAGTTTTGTAAGAAGAAAGAAGAAAGGGCCTGGCGTTGTGCCTCATGCCTATAATCCAGCGCTTTAGGAGGGTGAATGGGGAGATCTCTGGGGGCCAGGAGTTTGAGACCAACCTGGGCAACATAGCAAAGCCCTGTCATAGTCCCAGCTTTTCAGGAGGCTAAGGCAGGAGGATCCCCAGAGATCAGCAGTTTGAGTCTACAGTGAACTATAATTGTGCCACTGCACTCTAGCCTGGGACTCCGTCTCTTAAAAAAACAAAACAAAACCATAAAACAATAGAGAAAGGAGACTGAGCAGTTCATTTTGTGAGACAAATATAATCTTTATTCAAAAACTGGGTAAAGATAACACAAGAAAAGGAAATTACATATTTCACTTATAAGCATAGATATAAATATTCAAAATAAAATATTAGCTATATAATCCCAATATTTTCTTTAAAGTTTACCAGGTAGAGGAATGCAATGATGTTTGAATATGGGAATAATTTATCAGTGATAGGTACCATATTAATAGACTAAAGAAAAAATTATATATTTTTACTAAATACAGAAAAATGATAAAGTTCAATCCACATATTACAATAAAACCTTTTATCAAACTAATTAGCAGAACTTCCTTAACTGGGTAAAGGTTTATACCTAAACTCTTCAGCTTTTAACACATTCCCTTTAACTTTGAGAATACTATCAAGATACCCACTGTGTCTGCTATTGCTTAATATAGTACAGTGAAGTATTAAAAAGGAATTATTTGAAGATCTGCTACATAAGGAGTAGAACAAAATCAGCATATAAACTACTGAGAGAGCTCAAGAAGGTTGCAAGTTCCAAAATCAACCTACATAAAATCAATAGCATTTCTCTGCATCAGTATAAGCAACTAGATAATATGCTAAAACTGAGCTATCACTCATAAAAATAATAAAAAGTATAAAAATTTCTAGGAATTTAAGAGTACCCAAGGTTTTATGGAGAAATACCAAAAGCCTTATTAAAAGCAAGAAGACAGTAGAGTATCAATGTCTTTATATAGTGATTAAAAAAATAAAATAAATAAAATAAAGCAAGAAGACAATCCAGAAAAATTCTAGACTCTTAGAAAAGATAATAACAGCGTAAAGACCCAAGTGTCCTTCCCATGAATTTATAAATTCGAGGAAATTCCCATCAAAATTCCAAGTAGATTTTTTTAAGGCAAAACTTATTCTACAATTGGTTTTAAGGAATGACAATCTATGATTGGTTTAAGTCACCTATGGGAAAGTAGAGCAAATAATAAAAAATAATAAAGAGCAAACAAATGAAGAAGAGACAGACAAGCAAATGTGAGAACATTATTTATGATAAAATTGGCCTCACGAACTGTGGTGGGCATCAAGATGCACAGCCCAGAGTTCCTGTCGGAGAAGCAGCATTGACCATGGCCTCAGACGCTGCCCCTGTGCATCCACTTCACACGGAGGCCACACTTCCCACTGAGCACAGGGGAGGCATCAATTCAAAACACTTCCCATGAGAATACTCCTCTGGCAGGCAGCAGTTGGTTTGAGAAAAGACTGGCCAAAACTCCCTTAGAATTGCATTTCAGTTTGAGATTCTTCCTACCCAATTCTCCTTCATAGGGGTTAGATGGGCCCTTGGGGGTCCCTTCCCCTTCATCCATCACAGATGTTCCCCCCAGTTGTTAATCTCATATCCATGTGAATCTATTTGGCATCTGATTCCAGGAGGACTTAAACTAACATACAAAAATGATGCATGCACGGATTACTCTATAGATGGTATTGAAAAAACTGCCACCCCTATAAATAAAAATGTAATTGCATCCCTCTCTAAAATCAAAATTATAAGTGAATCCCAGATGAATTAAAAATTAAGACAAGTATAAGTAAAAAGTTTAAAGAAGATAATGCCGTCTAGTAAAAGACCACTTAAAAACACAAAGGCAAAAATATTGATTTGAGGTTCTCAAAATGATTCCTGTTCTGGGATAGACTGCCACAAATACATTCTTCCCTATCTCTATGCCTAACAGAATTTCTGATTTGTAGGTGGGAACACGGCCACCTGAATAACTAACTACATTTTCTCAGCCTTCCTTATAGCTAGATAGGACCCTGTGACTACTTTCTACCCCATGAAATGGAAGCAAACTTCCAACACCTGTGTGTACCTCTCATATTGCCCCCTTAAAATGAAGGGACAATGCCCTCTTCTCTCTCTCTTCTCCTTCCCAATGGCTGCCCAGAGCCCTCTTACACCATGCTGAGAAATGCAATGCCCGGCGTAATGGGACAGCAATACAGAAAGATCACTTCCTCCCACAGTGTTATTTGAGAGAGAAATGAACCTCTTTCTTATTTGAACCACTGTAAACTCAGAGCTCACTACAAATATCAAAGTTACCAGTTCCCATTGGCTGGAGGAGGCCACAATTCCCACCCCCGACCTTCGTCCTTGCCCCTGGCAGGTCCCTGGGTGCAGGAGGATCCAGACTGGGTGTGCCTCCCACTGTGTCTCTGGGTGGCAGAAGAGTAGTGCATTCCGGGGTGACTCTGTGGGTCTCTCTAGGCATCGAGTGGGGCCTGGCACTGGACACCCCATCTTCTGTAAACTGGGCAACAGACCCATGGGAAGGCCACACTGACTTCCCTGACCCTGGCTACAGCTGCAGACTGCCATTTTGCCCTGGGCCATGCAAATTACGTAGCTATCTCAGCCTGAATCCTTTTAGGATCATTACAGAAAGAAAACTTTTCTGGTTTAAGGGAGAAGGGTAGCCAGGAATCTAGCTCTCTCTCTCTGAATCTGATCGTCTTCAGGAGATTCTCTCACTCCGTCCTCACCACGGTCACACTGACCTCTGGGGGGCGCTCCTCCCTTACTACCATGTAAATCCAAGAAGTTAGTCTTCTTTATGCACCTTGTTGCAACTCAGCCTAGCTAGAAATGTCAGAAAGGATTTGCCAGATGCTACAGAAAACAAAAGGAAGAACAAGCACGAAATGCTCAAGGCCTAGACGGTCCCTCTGACAAAGCAGGCCTACTGGTCCTAGGAGGGCAGGCTGGCTCTTAGGAAGCCGGTGACAGCCGTGGCGCACACGGCCCCTTCTACCCTCCTACTTCCTCACTGATGCTCCCTTTTCATATTTATTAATCCCTTCAGACGATCTAGTTTCCCCTCAGTGTGGCTCACCTCTTCTCGGGATGACTTATACCAAAAATTAAGTGAAGGAGGAGAAAGAGAAGGAGAGGAAGAAAGAAGAGGAAGAAAGGCCAAGGAGGGATAGGGGCTATTTTAGCTTGAACAGATCTACCATGTAGGACAGTCATATTAACATAAAGTACGAAATTATTTCATTTGTATGTTGGGAAATAAGTGATTTATGACAAAAACATTACCATTCCCTAACAGTGGAAATGTTAGGCTATCTTTGTTATTTCAAATCCCTACATTCAATGATGTGCTCTACAGAACTGACTTCCAAAAAATAGAATTTAGTGGTGATGCAAAGACGGTAACATTCAAGCTTATCTGTAGAACTCTGACTTCCAGCTGTGTTTCTAAAAGCTTTACACTGCTTTGTCCTATTGGGGTTGTGTGTTTTTTTTGAGACAGGAACTCACTACGTTTACCATAGTGTTGACCTCAAACTCCTGTACTCAAGCCATCCTCCTGCCTCAGCCTCCCAAGTACCAGGGTCTACAGGCATGCACCACCATAGCTGGATAATCTATTACTTTAATTCCTGATTGATTTTTCTGACAAATATGACTTAAATGTAATAGTATTATATTATTTTATTTTTGAATGTTATAGCATGCTAATTTCTTTTCATATTTTTTCTCATATGATTGGTTAACCTATGGCTATGATGGACTTCTTGTACCAGCTTTCATAATAAAATACAAAGCCCTGACAACTAATTTAGAAATTTTCTTAGGCTAGAAGATCCATAACATTCAAATTTCATAGGATGGTAAATATTTTTAAAGTGAAAGTGAAAGCCATAAATGATTGCCAACTTTTTATTTTATCAACATGCTGAAAACTAAAAGATAATAATGGTATTTTTTCCTACAGGAAAGGATATTGTAATTCTGAAGAAAGCCCTTTAACTGAACAAATTAAGCAATGAATTTACTACATTCTCATTTCTCTGGGGAGCATTAAAGAAGAATACCCAACATCATTACCAGGCAACCTCCTGAATCAGAGGCTGGCAAAATATTTTAATTCTTAGTAAGTATTTCCCTCCAAACTTTTCAACTACTTTTACTTCTTTAAATTTTTGTGAACTTTTAGATACAACAATACAAGAGATTCAACAGGATGGACTCTGCTGCTTTTCAAAGCCACCCTGAATTTAAAACCCTTTGAAGTAAGCGTTCCATTATGCTCTTTATTTTTTACTACAAAGAACACTAAACAGAAAAATCTTATAAAGTGCTATTACCCTTCTCCCAAATTCACCCAAAATTTTTTTCCTATTTTGTGCTCTTTGCATCCCAAACTTTTATTTATAAAGCAATAGAATGTCACATATTACATCCTTGAAATACACACAATGAGTTATTTTTTAATACATATGACATTGCTTTATAAGTAATGATCTAATCTGATAAAGTCTCATCACTTGATATCAATATAAATGTCTTCACTCTTCACAAGGCTCTCTGATACATCGAATTCCTCTTGGAAAATATACTTTTTATATAAATACATATCTGTAGATACAAAGGTGCTAGGCATTTTTAAAATTCTGATGAAGTTCTTTGCTTAATAAACGTTCTGTTCTTATACGTATTTTAAACATGGCTGTCTAGAATGTTGTTACCTGTGCAGAAAAGAGACACTGTGTAGAATTGACGAGAAACTCAAACTTGACCTTCACCTTTCATTGCATAATAATCAATGTTAGATGTTATAAGGAAGTATTTATATATTATTTTAAAACAAAGGACATTATTCTGATAGCTGTTGGGTCTAAAATGTAACATTTGACTTTCAAAGCAAGTAAATCTGCAGCACTCGGAATAAGGAACTCAACCAACAAAGGATCATGAAGTTAAAAAGTCTCTGTTAATCAATGACAAATTTAGTACTTGTTGCTACAATTACAAAGATAATAGTTCCTTTATGTCAGTGCCTTTGGTTTTGCAGCTGTAAAATAGCTTTGAAATTCAGCATTTCAAGGAATAGAAATTAATAGGAGGTCATTTCTACCAGAGAAATTTTAGGGGCCCATCCTCTCTAATCATCATTAAAAACTAAATCCGTAGGAGAAGAGGCACTTTACTGATTGTCAAGTGGAAGCTATTATTCATTTGATGAAGCTCTTGGCACCGTGCCATTGATTCTGCGCTCCAGCCCGCTGCTTGCTCTCCTCTATCTACTGCAATCAGGGCTGTTTCTGCCTGCCAGGAGCTATTTATAGAGCAAGGGGGGAGAAAAGCTGATATGTTCTCCATCTTGAGAAACAACTTTCAAACTTTGTAAGTACAAATCTGTTTTGCTTGTCACCAGGCTGTGTCTGCTTTTTCTGCCTGTGTAGGAGATAAGGAAGCTGACTTCAAGACAATTGCCTTTCCTAACACTGATGGAGTCGTGGGCTGTGGTCACACGGCCTCTGATCCCCCCAGGATTAATACTCATTGAAACTACACACACTATCATATATCTGTGGTGTAATTGTGTCATGTCTACACTTCTGCATCAGGCCTAGTTCTGTATCTTAAAAATTTCTAAAAGGCCCCTGCTTTCTTATACCTATTAAAGCAAATATATTTGGCAAAAAATAAAAATAAAAATAAATTAAAACCCCCAAACTCGGAGGGTAAAAAAACATTCGGGGACTTGATTTTTTTTTCCAGTTTTTGGCCAGGGCTGGATTTGAACCTACCACCTCCGGCATATGGGGCCGGAGCCCTACTCCTTTGAGCCACAGGCACCACCCTGGGGACTTGATTTTTTTGAGAGTTGATTTAAACTGAATTAGTAGGTAACCGTGAAGTTGTTCTTCCTCCAATTGCAAAAGATACCTGATTTTCATAAATTTACCTAAAATATCAGTCATCTCAAGGTGATATAAAACTCTATTATTTAAAAGTGTATCTACATGACGTGGACATTGTATTCTCAAAGTTAGCTTTAATCATTTTCTTTGTTTTGAGTTGCAGTTTTAAACATATTTTAAAACAAGCTATTCAGAATCTTTATTTTTGGAAATTTTCATACTCTAATCTCAGCAGCTACAAACACAATTTTCAATGTTTCATATTCTGAAAGAAAAGAGAAAATAAAAATAATAGCATGCATTCCAAATACTTACCATAGCAATACTAAGATTTCTGATCGCTAAAATTTAATGGAAAGGAGTTGTACAAGGTTTGACATTTAAGTTCATGAACTCGTCCTAGAAAAAGGGCTTCACACCTCTTTGCTGAACGTCACTTCAGTCACAGTTGAAATACTCCCCTGGGGAAGCGGGGTGCTCATGCCAGTGCCTGGTCCACCCTTCCAAGGACTTTTTCTAGGGTGAATTCAGGGACTTAGTTGTCAGGCCTTATACCATGACAGCTCTGATGGCCATTCCAGAAAAAGAGTTCCAAAATTGCTTTGAAGGGTGGCCCAGGCACTGGCATTGCTGCAGAGCTACCCGTGGAGAACACTTTTAAGGTGACCACAGTAATATTCAGCAATGAGGTATGTAGCATTTTTTCAAGGTATGTTCATAAACTTAATTGTCCAACCTTATATTTGTTAGAAAGTAAAAATCAAAACCCAAATCCTAAAAGTACATGAAAATGTCAAAATTATATGGCTGTGAATTGCCTGAGATATACATCTACATATATATTTATTATTATTATTAAATCATAGCTATGAACATTAGTGCAATCACGAGGTACAATGTGCTGGTTTTATATACAATCGGAAATATTTTCATCGAACTGGTTAACATAGCATTCATGGCATTTTCTTAGTTGATATATATGTTTTTGAGAAATTTAGTTGATGGTCCTATCAAATGTTATTTTAATAAAATGCATTTTTTAAAAGTAGCCATAGAGGGCCTCCAATAAATGATTGTCTATAATCAAATATAACATTGAAGCTCCCTTAATCACTGAAAAATGCAATAGAGGATTAGTCAGAAGAGTCACACAGCAGAATAGCTAGCAGGGTGGGAAGCAGAATTTTTGCTTGGTTTGGTTTGAACTTTGTAGAAACCCTACATTTCTGGATCCCTGTTGGACTGTGGTGTTTTCAGAGCTCAGGATTGCCAACAGAAACAACACAGGTGTGTTCACCTGTGAGTATTTAGTACTTTTGTCCTGAAACCTACATGCTTACTACTGAGACATTTTCCTAGAAGAAGCCAATATTAAATGAAATGCTCTGTTTGGGCACAAGCTGTGGAATATAAAGTGAAATTATGTATTGCACATCCAGGTTTTTCAGATATTCAATTGGGATAATAAGAAAATAAAAAGTCCATTTGACTTTGAATTGTTTAAAATAACTGTGCATGGCCTGAACTTCTAGAAAATGTTGAGCCCTTTTCCTTTGTCACTTTTAGTTCTCATAACCTCTCTCTGTGGTCTTTGATTCCACACAATGAAGAGAAATTTAGGCATTTTCCAGTGTCATGAACTCTCTGCCACTAACTCAACTGGGGCTCAGAATGTTAGGGTGATGGAATCGTCATCGTCTTAAACACGTCACATTCACTCATCTTTGCTGAGTACCTGTTATGTGCCCTAAATCATTTTAGCTGTTGAGATAGATCAGGGAAGAAAAAACACACAAAATTCCTATCCTCATTCAACTTATATTCCGATGGAGATTCGGCTAAAACAAAACAAAGATTAACATAAAAGAAACCTTTTGTTTTTTGCAGACATATTCCTATATTTCTCACGAATGCACAGCGTTAAATTGAAGTGAGACAATGTGATAATAGTTACAATTTCCTGAGCACTAACCATCTGTGCAAAGTATCATGTCTAACACTTTTTCAAGCATCATTTTATTCCATTAATCCCATTTTTTTTAATGGTAGACATCTTTTTATTGTTTATGCAATTTTTTCTTAATCTTGAAAAACTCCCCACAATTGTGACAAATGGATGTTCAGAAATAATACTAAAATAAAATATTTGCTAAGATTACAGGGATTAAAAAGTAGCATATTTAAACAGGTCTCGCCCATCTGTAAGAATAGTCATTCCAGGTAAATCTACTGAAGACTTAGTAGCCTTCACTCAGCATTTATTCAACAAGTATTAACAGGGTCTAATGTGTCCTGTGCACCCTTTTAAAGACATAGACACATCCATGAATCCCAGAGGTAAACCCTCATGGAGTTTACATTCTACTTGGGGCAGAGAAACAATAAAAATAATCATACTAAGTAAACAAACACACATCATGTTAGAAGGTTAACATTAATTCATTAGGAAAAATTAAGCCCAACTCCTTTCCTAACCACTTGTGTTCTTAAGTTGGAAGGAAAGAAAACTTTTTTCCTCATATTTTACAGTTAAAAACAGAAGAGGCTGCAAAACCTACATGTGAGTAAAGCACTCCAAATGTGAACTCTTGGAGGAGAAAGTTTGACAAAGAGGTGACTTCTTGTTCAGGGACACTGACACCTGTTTTCCAGCACTGTGGTGAAGTGGACTTGTTATAAAGTCTTTATTATTTTGACCATGAGGAACTTGCAAATACAGGGCAGAGCAGGGCGTCTGTCACCACCCATCTGTGGTACAGCACACACGTAAATCACTGGAAAATCACGGCGGGTGAACGACATTTATCCACTTTGGGTTCCACTGACTGCCATGCCAAACCCCAGACACCAAAATGACTAAGGCGGCGGGTAAATACCCATCATTAAATTTCCAGTGGTTTAATAATTATCTCTCTTCCTGGGGCTATGATTAAACCCCACACAAAGGCAAAACTCCAACAAAGTTGCTGGGGATCAGAGGTAAAGAGAAAGTAAACGTGAAGAAAAGAAAGAGGGGGAAAGTAACAAAGGAGAGGAAAGAAAGGGGATAGAAGGGAAGGTAGAGACAGCACATGGGGGATCTCTAGGGTGGCTATTCTCCGTCGCCTTTCGGCTGAACACAATCAGCCCTGGCACAAAACAAGCGGACTAAGCAAGACTTGGATGTGGACATCATTGTCATCACTCCAGGGGGTGGGACCAGCTCACTCCAGGGAGAGCCCAGGAAACAAAATCCCAGCTGCACGCCAAGCCTGCTCCTTGGGGGTAAGGCCAGGTGCCTCTCTCTACCCCTTACTGTCTTTGGTCAATATTCCTTTCCCAAGAGGCGAAAAATAATGGGATCTTACTCTTATTATGACGTTAAGTGGTCTTAGAATTATAATTGGCCTAAGCCTCAGAGTTCCTTATAATGGTTAAAAAAATCTCAAAATACCTTCATATCAGTGGAGCTTTAGGGCATAGCCTAATGAAAAATATCTTTTTTTTTTAGACAGAACCTCAAGCTGTCACCCTGGATAGAGTGCTATGGCATCACAGCCACCTCCAATTCCTGGGCTCAAGCGAGTCTCTTGCCTCCGCCTCACAAGTAGCAGGGACTACAGGCCCTCTCCACAACGCCCAGCCATTTTTTGGTTGCAGCCACCTTTGTTGTTTGGCGGGTCCGGCTGGATTCGAACCCGCCAGCTCAGGTGTACATGGCTGGCGCCTTAGCCTGTTGAGCCACAGGCACCGAGCCGAAAAAAAATCTTAACTACTGACTGGGACTAAGAGAAGAAAATTGGTTACAAAATGACAATAAATCCCATTCGGGGTATGACACTGGGGTTACATATTAACTAAACTCAATGTGAATGCTCCTTAAGTGGTTTTCATCTTAATTCTCCCTCTTCATAAATTGGAACTATCCTAGCGGGTTAATTATAGAAACTGTGTCTGTATTCCTCACCACTGGCTCTCTAGGACCTAGTGCCTACCAAATAATAATACTCCATCTTTGAACAAAAAAGCACAAATAAATGATTTTTAGTATCATTTTTCTCTCTCATGGGACTATGTTAGCATTTATATATAGTTACAACTTTCTCTAACTTAATTAGGTAACTATAAAGGAAAAATGATTCTTAAGTTATGTGCTTCATTATTTACTTTTATATATTTTTTTTGTAAGCAAAAAATGCTGCTTTACTGTCTGACCCATATGTAACAAGAAGGAAAAGTAATATTTATTAAGGACTCACTGGGAGTCCTCACAGCTTCGTGTGTATGCTCCCGTTTCTCAGGGCACACTGATTCAGTAAGGCATTATCAATATCCTTTTTACAAAGTAAGAAAAGTAAGCTTAGAGAGGTTAGCTGATTGGTCTAAGGTTATGAAACCAGGAAGCAGCAGAATTCAGATCCAAACCCAGGCCCTTTTGACCTCTACGTCCCTAATCTTTGCTTCTACTATATAAAAACTGTCAACAGAAAACAGACTCAAATTGAAAAATTAAGACTCCATCTGTCAGACAAAGAAACTTCTCTTCAAGCTTGGGGTGCATCAGAGCTGGCCTATATGTGTTTTCATTATGCTAAATAATTTCGGCAAAGGAGAAAAGTACAAACTGAGTCTAAACACCAAAATATCCTCTAGAGATGTTTGTAATACTATGCTAAGAAATTGTTCAAAGGGGTCATTTCATTATAAATGTTTCTTACCCTCTGGTGTTTTAGCTTGACTTACCTTGAGTCAAATCAATCAGAGGGAAACATGCAATTCAAAGAAAGTCACAGATGGAAGCAAAATATACGGAGAGAAGGGAATTAGAGGGACCCAGAGCAGCATCCCGACAAATCCACTGAGGTCCACCAGGAAGACGTGAAAAGCAAACCTTTCCTGATGAATACCAGTTTCCTGGAAGAAGGCAATTATGCTCTTCTCTTCCAGAAAGTTACTTCGAAAAGCCAGCGTGACCTCTGTTTAAGTCTCCTGTGAATATGCTCTGGAAGAAGTTCCTGAAAGCGTAATCCTATGTGGAAATGAGCAATCCTGCAGGAATTACATGGATTATAAATGTAAGTCTTAGGGGAAAGGGCCTGCCCTGCTACATGAAGTAAACATTATTGGTGCTTTCAGCGCTCACACCACCTGCACAGAGATGGTGCTCATGTAACTGGATTAAAAATCACAAGCCAAAAACGACGGACTTCTGTGGATGTCCGAGTGTCTCTCTCAGAAAGGAAAAGAAATCCCCAGAGATTCAAACAAAATGACTCATTTTTAACTGGTCTGATATGAAAAACTCCCTACAATAATCTCATGTTGAGTTAAAGAGGAAATCATTCAGTAAAATGTATAGAGAAAATTGTGTTGATAAACTTCTGTCAGCCTTAAATTCAAAGTTCTTTATTTTCTGATTCAAAGTTCCAGCATTGATATTGGAAATCTCCATACATGAGGCTGCCAAACGAGCCATCAGCACAATCAGAATCACAATCTATTTAAAGAGGTTGGGCAGCTCCTGTGGCTCAGTGAGTAAGGCGCCGGCCCCATATACCGAGGGTGGCGGGTTCAAACGCAGCCCCAGCCAAACTGCAACAAAAAAATAGCTGTGCCGGACACCTGTAGTCCCAGCTACTCGGGAGGCTGAGGCAAGAGAATCGCCTAAGCCCAGGAGTTGGAGGTTGCTGTGAGCTGTGTGACACCATGGCACTCTACTGAGGGCGAAAAAGTGAGACTCTGTCTGCAAAAAAAAAAAATTAGAAAAAAAAAAAGAGACTCATGTTTTCTTTTCATGTGACCAGTTTGTACTGTACCTCAGCCCCACTCACGCTAAAATTTAGTTTGCAGTAAAAATTCCTGCCTAAAACAAGATTTTACAAGCAGCATTAGTTCTATAATTAGGCAAATATCTTGTGGCTTATTTTGAGGAATTAAAAACGTCCATGTGTCTCAAAATCTGTCATCATTTGTTAGGTGTAAGAGGTAATATATGTTCATTGTCCATACAAATATATATCCTTTCCTTTTAAAACAGAATTTGGGAAATAGACAGAAATTGCGTCTATTTCACTATGGGAAAGAGAAAAAAAATCAGGTCAGTAAATACCAATTCAAAAAGTAAATATGCCAAAGATGGGACAATAGAAAGTTGGAGTAAATATAAATTTTTTAACATAATGACATAATTCATGTAGCTCACCTTCCTTAACAACATTAAGTAATGCACGAAAGCTCTCTGAACTCCTTGTAAAAGAAGCCACAGAAATATCGTTAGTAATTACAGCTACATCTCCTAGTGTCTAAACAAGTCTCGGCTGAAAGTCCCATTGGCTCCTTGGGATCCCCAGACTACCATTTAGTCAGCCAAAAGGAAACACTCTCAGGTGCCGGACAAGGGGCCTAAGAGAAGAACGCAGCCTGCGAGGTCTCTGCTTCCAACCAAGATTCACCTTGGGCAGGGCAGCAAATGAATCTGATTCCCATATTTTTAATGGGTATCTATCTTTCAGACATGTAAGGGAGAAAGAGATAGCTAAATTATCCCCGAACCCCTATCCCCAACATGTAGGGAACAAGAAGGCTGCCACCTGTCCAAGACTTAAGTTTCATAGGTATGGTCACTACATCAAAGCATCGGGGACAGGCTTAGAGGGAAGGCAGACGAGATCAGGAGACTCGCACATTTTAAAAGAGACACAAAAATGTAAAAACAAGATCAGAACCTCTGTTCGTTCACAATTGTGAGGGCCCTCGGTGGGTTAGTTTACTGTAGGTCCTGGAAAAGGCCCCTTGTGTAAAGGAAAACTTAAGGGGGAACAAATGTATTTCATGGGGTTTTATAAAGCAATAAAAGTATTCTGCAAGGTGCTTTGAGATGCCGAGATTAAAGGCAACTGTGAAGCCACATAAAGTATTCACATTCCCCAATCCTGTGAGAATATGAGTGACTTCCTCAGCTGTCGTCAAAGATTTTTTTCCCCGTATTTGTTCGTTCCCGGTGCTGTCTGTACCAACCAGAGCAATAACATGTTACACTGAGTTAAGCTTTAAAGATTACAAAGGGGCAAACATGTTACTGGTTTTGGTCCTTATACATGTTACGGAGGTACCTGTTTTTTATTTCAATACTGCTAAAACAAATAAGATTTTAAAAATGGAGTGATTTTGCTCAAGGTTACACACAGGCAAGTAGAACTAAATGTCAGGCCCATGTCCTTGGATTCCACATCCATGACCTTTGCCCTATCAGTCTAGATTTACCCATCACATAGTGATACTGACAACTGTGCTTTCATTCACTGCTGATTTCAAAGGGAAGACATTCAGAACTGTTAAAATACAGAACTTGATTTTATTAAGGCATGTTATAACAATTCATTGCTGGTAACACAGTGAAGGTGCTGACTACAAGTCTTTTATACGATCCTCACTAAGCAAATTGATTAGAAGCTTCAGGTGGTTCCTGGATCTTTCTTACTGTGACCATTTTGCTTACGCATTTTTGGTGTTGTTTTTTGCTTCAGTTCTGGACCAAACTTGTGAAGCCGAGTTGCGCCAAAGTTCTGGTGTGTGTTGATGCAATCCACATGGCTTAAAACGTGATGAAAGTCAGCCTAGGCCGCAGCCCAGGGGGCAGGTGGCTCTCTTGATCTTTACAGTTAGCTATAAAGGAAGCATTTGGTAATCAGACTAAAAAAGTAGCCCACAGAAAAACCAGAAGATATTTCTACAATGACATGAGACTCTTCTTTTTAGGCCTAAATCTCATTCTTCCAGCAGTAAAAACGTCTGAAGGAGAATCCTGAGAGGATAGATGGGGGATGGGAAATTTTTCATGTTGGAAGACCACATTAATTTAGCTATAATCCAACAAGGCCACATTCTAAGAAACTGCAATTAGATACACTTGAAAATATTATGAGTATATTGGGTTATAGGAAATATATTCTTAAAATTAATTTCACCTTTTCCTTTGTAAAAAAATGTACATTACTTTGTAAAAATCTAACTACTATGTATTTAGTAATTTCAAAAAATAAAAACTATTATTCATTTTCAAGTTAACTAATCTTTCGATAACTTCGTGTCTGCTTTTTTGTTGGGAAGCATTTGGTTATCTGGTTGCAGCATGGAGGTAGTGGATCAGTCATTTGAGACCTTCAGGGCCTCTTGAGTTGGGTTAGGTAGGAGGAGGTAAGGTCGTGGCAATAAGCAGTTGAAAAGCAAGAAGGCATTTCTCAGCACGTGGCCAAAGACGTGGCGAGTCTACTGCATTTTTCCATATTTCAACTGGATCTTTCTCAGCAGCAAATCGACTGAGAACACATCAGTTCCATCTGTAGTTCTTTGCATGCCTGGGTGTAGTGCCAATTGTTGAGGCGGAAAAGGCTGGATTTGGATAAACTGTAAAAGAACCAAGGAGCTGAAGGGAGCTTTGACATGCTCTCCACTCGATTCATGGTGGCCGGTGAGCAGGCGTGGGGCCATCCGCCTTCATGCAGCATGTAGGAGCAGGTGAGCAGCACAGGAAGCTTCTTTTCCCCGCAGGTGGAAAGCCTGGGGCTTTGTAGAGTAGCCAGAACAAGGATGGCTCCAAATTAAACACGAATGACCCTTACTTAGGAATACATGGCACCTGCCGGCTTAATCATAGTTACTCGGAACAATCGGGCACCTCAGGGAAAAAAGCCTAATTGACTCATCTTCACCACACTGTGTGAGGCCTAAATGCTAATTTGAGTGTGAAATCATGATTCTTCACTACCTGGGGGAATGTCCCTCAAAATTTCCTTTTAAAGAAGAAATGTTTTGAAAAAAGATAACTTTCTTTTGAAATGCTTGGATTTTTTTTGCCACATCACATATAGACTAACCTTGCAAGGAAGTATTTGTTCTGACTTGACATGATATCACACAGAAATGCTGCATTCCTATAGAAATCTTCTTTCAGTAATTCACACTGCTGATTCTATTCTTCGTAAAATTCAATTTCCTGTTTTCACACAGATCAAATCTTGGCTGACACTTGTCTGGGCCACAGTCAGCACACTTTAGAATTATATGACAAATCCATAATGAACACTTTATCATTCAAGTTTAACATGTTACGAAACTGAAATCGTCATGTTGCATTTACATGAATACAGTTAACAGTATTTATAACTTACTGCAAAGTGCCACTTAAAATAGTAATTTTAGCACAGAGATTTTGCTGGTGCAAGATACACGTAGAATAGGTGGGTAGATTGGGTGGATCAGGAGTTTGGGACAAGCCTGAGCAAGAGCAAGACTTTATCTCTACTAAAAATAGAAAAAAACTAGCCAGGTATTGTGGAAGGTGGGTGCCTATAGTCCCAGCCACTTGGGAGGCTGAGGATAGAGGATAGCTTGAACCCAGGAGTTTGAGGTTGCTGTGAGCTATCACATCACAGCACTGTGGCTCTCTTCCCAGGACAACTGAGACTCAAAAGACGAAAAAAAAAAAAAAAAAAGAAAAGAAAGAAAAAGAAAAGAAAAGAAAAGAGAGCATCTGGAGCTATTAGTATTATTTTGTAGCTGGGCAATAAACTCTTCATGTTTTTCTGTCATGGGAGGTGCACTGTCTGTCTGTACATATATTCATTACATTTAACAAATTTAGTCCAATTTCACATTTATCTTAAAAGTTGTCAAAGATATCTATTCCTTATGTTCTGTTCACAATGGTGTCCAAAGTGAGTAACTCTTTGTAGCAAGGAAAATCTTCTGTTGTGTCTGGAATGAAGTATAAAGCCTATGCTGAGTCAGTATTATTGGTTAATTTATCCCAAACAATTGATATTTACTTTTGAAGTATTGCATGAAGTTGTTACATTATGTTGAAACCTAATTCATACTGCAAATCAATTACTGTTCTCCTTGAAAGAGGCTGTTTGGACTTTGAATGGCTATCAGGGTCTGAGCACCCCTCAGCTTCGACAAATGTTCTTTCACAGTTTCTCCATCAATGAATGGCTTCTTTTTGTCCCGACTATAGCTACTTTATAAGTTGCTACAGCGACGTTGTTTCCAGGTCTTATTCCTGCTTGGAAGAATTGTCTTTGCTTTTGCTTTTCATCTTTTAATTTCTTCAATATAACCTTTTACATCTCTCCCTCTAATTTAAAATATTTGGGGTCCTTGTGAGTGTTATAATGCTGATGAGCATTAAATTTCTTTAATGTTGATATTGCAGATCGCAAAGGAAGCAAATCATCTTATCTTTAGCAGAAACAAGACAATATCGCAATTCTCAATCCTCATTAAAAATCTGTTTATTCCTTCAATGATCTTTTGGTTTTCTTTCACATGATCAGCTGTTAAGAAGACAGAATTAAAAAACTACTGTTGAACTGTGCAACTACACACAAATTCCACTTCAAATATAACACAGAGCACCATTGTCATAAACTCTCTCCAACCAGCCTCTTGTAGTAGCAGTGCCAGTCAGATGGGGGATGTCACAACTAAATCGTGAGTGTAGCCCTTACAGCTTACTAATTTTCTGACTGTGCCAGTCAATCTGGGAGGATTGTTTCACCTAAACTTATGTTATTTATTCTTTGGTATTTTAAACATGTTCATTTAAAAATATATATATATATAATATGAATAAAAATGTATTAATAAAAATAAAAAGATTTGTTTTATAAAATTTGGATTTAGTCAAAAGGCTGCACTTAAGAACATAGAAGACCACATGTGGCCTTAAAGCTGCAGATTCCCCATCCCTGGGATTATTGCTATTGCAACAAACACTCTAACAGCTCAGAGGCAACTGTTAGAGTGATTATTGCAACAGCAATGATAACAGAGAGAATGCTCATTATCCCAAATTTGAAGATAAGTAAATTGAAACGAGATTATATTATTTTTTTCTCTCTCTCGATAGTTTGGGAAGAGTAGATGGGAGGTACTGGTGAGAGGGAAGGAGTAGAGACTGTTGATCTTAGAAAAATTTGGAGAGCTATCAAATATAAACAAAGGCTGTGGAGCTCCATTCTAAATTTGGTAAGCTAGTCAAAGCCCTAGGATATTTCTGCACCTTGGGAATGTTTTGATAAGGTAGAGCAAATTTTGACATAGTATATTTTATATCTCAGGTGAGAAAAGCTGAGAGTGTTACAGTAAAACGTCATATAATTTTTGGCTGAGCTCTAATGAATACCATATATGTTCCTAAGCCCTCAAGATACAGAAAAGTAGATGGAACACAAATTACCCAGACCAAAAATTTAGGGGAGAAAAGAACCAAAATCAAGAAAGATTCAATCATAGTATATCAAAGCAAACAGAATGTCCAGAAAAGTGATGCCCCTGTTAAGCATAAACTATATTTTGGGGTGGTGGAAATGATGTAACAACTGTAGATATTATGCTGCAGAAAAAAAACAGTGAAGAAACAATAATAACGAAGTGAAATTCAATAGCCTTTTCTAGAACCAAAGAACTCAAAGGGTAGGAAAAAATTCATCGAGTGTTACAGAAGAATGTAATAAAGTAAGAGGAATAAAATAAGTTCTTCATTAACATAAAAGGAGAGATGAAATGGGAGGTTGCAGAATACGGGAAAATAGCATTTTAAAAGAACTACAAAAACAAATTAGAGACAAAAACAAAACAGAATTACTGACATGGGGAAAGCTTGAAGAAATCAAGCAAATGCAAAGAAAAGAGCCAAATCAAATAAAGTAATTTAAAAATAGAATAGTCAGAGACAACAATAAAGATGTAATAAATGATTTTGAATTATATAACTCCAAACATGAAAAAATATATCCAAAAATATAATACAAGACAACGTCCTAGAAATAAAGGAAATGCTAAATCCACATATCGAAAAGACATTCTTTGTTTCAGGAGGAAAATGAGCAACAAAAACATCTACCCTAATTGTTACCGAATTTCAAAAACAGAAAAGAACTATTTTCTCTCACGCAGAGGAGAAAAACAATCACATTGGCTTCAGATTTCTCCACAACATTCATTGCTAAAAAGCTCCGGGGCAATATCCACCAAGTTCTGAGAGACAGAAAGTATTACCTGACAATATTGTACGTAGCTAAATTATCTTTCAAGAATTAATAAAATAGATATTTTCAAAATTGAAAAAAAATCAGGACAGCAACCATGAGTTACTCTGAAAGACCCACTCAATATCTAGATCATCAGAACTCAGAAATGAAGAAACCGTAGTAAAAAGCTGAAGGTTGGTTTAAAGGTGATTAACCGTAATGGTGAACAAATAGTATAACACACACAAAGTGAGAAAAGAGAGAGCACGAGAGCAAATATAATTTGTAGTATAAAAACAGGTTATTTAAAACATTTCCCCTAACTTTGGAGGAATATTTTGCAAAATCATGCTTCTTATAAAGCACAAATATTTCTTTGAAGGTGAATGGGCTGCCACATAAAGTCACAAACATTTTTCACTCTCCAGCTCCAGGAATGCCATTTGTGTTGTTATTTGAACAAATGAATGTAGTGTCCCTTGGAGTTTCACGTCATTTTTTCTTCTATTAAATTCGAATAGGAACATGAAATTTGTGATTGATTTCATGTTCCTATTTGAATTTAATCATGTCAATCCTACATACATGTCTCTATCAATAAATATGCAAAAGAAGATATCGTAATATGTTCCTACTCTTAAAGATTATTTCAGTCTAATTGAATTATTTAACAACTGCTGATGTAATTATGTGTAGACAGCTAGTGATTTGCAAGTGATACGTTGTAGTGAGGGGAAACCATGCCATTGTCTCAGTCCTGGATCGCATACATATCCTTTTGTTTGGTCAATTTGATTATTTATCTATCATTCATTTTATCCTTTTTTTGTTGTTGTTGCAGTTTGGCCCAGGCCAGGTTTGAACTTGCCACAGTATATGGGGCCGGCACCCTACCCAATGAGCCACAGGTGCTGCCTCATTTTATTCTTTTTAACATTCCACTCTGTTGATATTCAGTCCTCTGATTTCTGGGGAATAACCCAGCCTAGACATTAGGAACGTATTATTTTCTCCCATCTCCCTATTTTTCTTTTCTGGATTTAACTCCCCTCTGAGTAAGCCTGGATGAAGCTTTCCTATGTACCCATGAAGCCTACAGCCATGGCCACAGCTTGTGAGACAAGGATGGACACCAGGTCCGTGTCCGATTCTGTGGTTAGCCGTGAATGAATGAAAAATTTGAATCAAGAAGAAATAGAGACAGTAGTAATTGGTGATAGGACTTGAATTGGATACCAGGCTAAGACAGCCGTGTTGAGCCATGTGAAAGATAAGAACATACTAGTTGAGCTTTTTTCTTTTTTTTCCTTTTGCCTCATTGCACCCCTGAAAGCGAGATGGTTCATCAGCAGCTCTATTAGAGCCACCCATGTAATTTCTGCCAGGGGTCTCGCTCTTGTGGCATCTGCTCAACCAGGCAAGGTCTGACCTGCAAGTACGGCCTGGATGTGTGTGGCCAGCATTTCCCTGGAGGGCTTCGGTTCATTACATTGGACTAAGTGGTCCTCCTTGAATGGATTATCCAGGGGGCTGATGCAGTGAAGAAACCATGCCAGCCATTTGTATATAAAGTTAAAAAAAATACTAGTTCTAAAGAAGGGAGGGTATTAGACAACTTTACAGAAGCAAAAATAAGTTGATCTTGAAGAATGTGCATGGACAAAGATTAAAATGTAGGCATTTTTTCCAACACTGAGACCTGAAAGCAGATGGTTTCTCATGTTCTGTTCTTAGATGTCCTTCAGATGATCTGCCATGTCGTCCTAACCGCTGTCCATTTCTTGAGTTGTATTGAATTTGCTTCTATTCTTTACAAACAAAAGAGATTTGATTGGACAAGAAAGCATCAATCCAGATAGCCTGTGGTGGTGTTTGGGTTCTAAAAATGCCTGTGCCGATTGCGATTACTACAAAGGAAGTGAGGAATGGGAAGAACAGAGGCCCAGATCCAAACCAGAGTCCTCAGAAACTGGGACGATGGAACCACGGAAGCTAAGCACACAAGGACTACTCTTACGCAAAAGCATAAGAAACACGTGTAGAAGACCCTCCAAAGAACTGGCGCCCAGCTTTGAATCGCCTCAATCTTTATAAGAACATGATGATTTTCCCCTAATTTGATTGTCTGCCAGATTAAAAGTAAATATTTTCTGAAAGAACAAAACATCATTTAGAGCTTAAAATAAAAATGCCCAGCACCTAAATAAAACTATTCAAGTATACAAAAAAAGAAAACAAGTGTTAAAAGTAAAAAGTGTTAAAAAGTAAAAGTGTTAAAAGTAAAAAGTATTAAAAAGTAAAAAGTAAATGAAACAAATAAACAGAAAAGAGGAACACACCTACAGGCTCTCCAGATATTGGAGTTTTAGATACAACCTATAAATCACTGATTAATATGGTCAAGCAATTTATTGACAAGGTAGATAATTCCACAAGATACGTAGATATTATGAAATCCCCCGAAAATTCTAGAACAAAAAATATTACTGAAATATAAAACTTGATGATGGGTTTAAAACAGACTAGACTTATGTGAAGAAAGCATTTGAATGAAAAAATATGGCATATGCAAATCTCCAATCTGAAGCTGGGGGAGGGAAAAAAAAGATACATGGGCTATGGTATAAGAGTAAATTGTCAGACCCTTTTATTGAGCTAAGTGCTACCTGAAAGACCCTCTCCCCACAACTTAAAATTCCTTTCTTCCAATGTAGCTTCGTGTCGCTTCTTTTCAAAAGTTTTTCTTAACCACATCATCCCCAACTCTTCCATTAGCAACGGAAGGCTTTTCTGTTTAATCATGACATTCTCATTACATGTAGTTTATGGCATTAAGGCTGAGAAAAAAGACCAAAAAAAAAGAGAGAGAGAAGAAGAAAAGAAAAGAAAAGAAAAGAAAGGAAGAAAGAAAGAAAAAGGGGAGAAGAGAGAGAAACTGAACAAACTCTAAGCAGAATACAATTTGAGTACTGCCCAAAGTGAAACAAAGTGATCAGCCCTCAGAATAAGACAGAAAAGGAAATAGCCAGGAGCCCAGGATGATTAGGGTATGAAAACCCAGGCTAGAGAAAGTTGACAGATACCTGAGCTATCAGCACATGTCATGCTAAGAATTGAGCAGCTCATGGTTTACTTTGGAAGAATTATGAGGAAGGGGGCAGCACTTGTGGCTCAAAGAAGTAGGGCACCGGCCCCATATACCAGAGGTGGGGGGTTCAAACCCAGCCCTGGCCAAAAAACAAAGAATTATGAGGAAGGGAAAACGATGTGAAAGTTGGCCACATTCACGCTAGGAAGCCTAAGAACCCAAACTTTCACACATGATTTAGAAATCCATGGCTATGTGGTTGGACAAATCTTAAAGTGCTATGTGTCAGTCATGTGAAGTCTGGGATAGACTTTTGTCATGGGTGGCAAATTTAAGTCCAAGTTGAACTTTCATGAGGAGAAATTAGCTAGAATTCCCTACCCTGGAGCCAAGAGAGGAACTTCAGAAACGCTAGTGACTGAGGTATTTGTCGAAACTATGACTGTAAGGAATTTTCACCCATCTTCATGTACTAAAGGCACACACGGGGCTTAGCTTGAGCAAAAAGCACACGCTGAAGAGTGCATTTTCTAACCTCCCACATCTTCGTGTATGTCTGTAGCGTATTTCCCACCTCTTTTCTCCTCTGTCCTGGAGACGCTATACCTCAGTCCGTAGCGGGGTTCCCTAAAGGCCTGCATCCCTTCAACGTGTCCTACACCCCTAACTTGTCTCTGCTTTGCAGGTGAAAAGGGGATGCTCCGAGTGGGAAAGTGACGAGCTCAAGTAATACAGATTGAAAGTGGTCGAGCTCATTTCCGGGTATTTTCATTTCTTTCCCACCCTTGTGCATCCACGAATTCATTTATTCATTTCTTGATCTATGCTACAAAGAGCTTGCTATGCACAAAACATCTAACTTTTGGTTTTTTTTCTTTTTCTTTATTAAGTCATATACACATAGATCATGAATACATTTATGCATATGTGGTGTACAATATGTTGTTTTTTATACAATCTGACGTGCTTACATCAAACCAATCAACATAGCTTTCGCCTCATTTATTTGATTATTGTGTTAAGACATTTGTGTTCTACACTTGACAGATTTGACTTCTACCCTTGCAACATCTAACTTTTGAATAGAACCTGATAACTTTTTCACCTGTTCATTTAATCTCCCAGCAATTCTCTAAGACAGATGGATTCTAACTGTGTTTTACAAATGAAATCTTTAAGGTTCAAATAGGTCAAGGACTTTGTCTTAGGTCACTGGGTTTATTAAGTGTCAGCACAGGGACTTGAACCTGGGCCCTCTAATGAGAATTTGGAAGAAATTCCCCTTCAATGGCACTAAGGATGCAAAAAAAGAGAACAATGTATTGTTCCTAGCTTCACAGATTTTTCCTTGTTAAAAAAACACATCCAGATTAAATAACAACTTAAAGCAATATATGAATCAATTTATGATTGAAGCATATGTGGTATACAATAGCAATTTATGATTGCTTTATTACTTAAAGCAATATATGATCAATTGAAGGATGTATACAGTATGGATTTACACAAGAAGGGTGTTACTAGTAACTGGAAAATCATGGCAAGTTTCAGAGAAGGGGCAGACACTGAGATGGTCTTTAAAAATGGAAAATATTTAGCTAGAAAGAAGTAAGGACTTTACTTGAATAGTGGCTTATGATCTAGTAACGAGGAGGTAGAAATATATATGACATGTTTAAGAAACAGTAAGTAGAGTAATAACAATCATAATTTCACTGAAGGGAAACATGGCTTAGTGAATAAACCCAGGGAGTCTGCCTTTCCTCTGAAGACAGACTCCCTGGGTTTGAAAAATGATTCCAGCCTATATTAGCTTTTACTATGGTAAGCTAATGAACTTTCCTAGTCTTCAGTATTCTCATCTATAAAGTTGGAATAATATTACCCATTTCAGCGGGTTGTTACAAGGATTAAATAAATTTACAACATATTTAGAGGAGTGTCCAAGAACTATGTAAATTGAAGTAATTAAATAAAGTTCTGAAAATATTGTAAATACACTCCAGGCATTATACTAAGCACATTATATCATTTAATTTACTCCTCATCATCCTGTCTATATTACTATCCGCATGTTACAGATGCGGAAAGTAGAACTGTAAGAGTTAAATGTTTTAAGATTACACAGCTCATAATCTGAAAAGCTAGATTTGAACATGAATGCAAAGTCTATGCTTTTAACCACTAAGCTATACTTTCTGAGTATAGGAAACGGTGGGAAAATATAGAAAAGTAAGTCAGCTGGATGTGATGGCTTTCGTTGATAATCCTAGCACTCTGGGAGGCTGAGGCAGGAGGATCCCTGGAGCTCAGGAGTTAGAGACCAGCCTGAACAATAGCGAGACCCAAGCACTACTAAAAAAAAGAAAAAAAATAGCTGGGCATTGTGGTGGGCACCTTTAGTCCCAGCTACTTGGGAGGCTGAGGTAGGAGGATTGTTTAAGCTCAGGAGTTTGAGGTTGCTGTGAGCTAGGCTGAGCCCATGGCACTCTAGCCTGGGGCAAGAGAATGAGACTCTGTCTTAAAAGAAAATACACACATATATAACTTTTTTAAATGAATAAATAAAAATGATAGGTCAAGGCCAAACTATGGAGAGCCTTGAAATCATCAGACTAAAATAATTTGATCATATACTACAGGTAGTCAAAAGTGATGTGTTTTACAAAGATTTATCTGGCTACAAATTCTGGGTAAATTATAAAGCCATAAAAGAGTCACACAGATACAAACATCTCTCAAACCAACTTGCA
Source organism: Perodicticus potto (assembly GCA_963574655.1). Taxonomy (NCBI): domain Eukaryota; kingdom Metazoa; phylum Chordata; class Mammalia; order Primates; family Lorisidae; genus Perodicticus; species Perodicticus potto. Next base: position 50,720 of record CAUYRH010060248.1, read on the forward strand.
GAAAGTAGGCTTTTCTTTTTTTGTCCTTTGAATTTACCCTTAATTATCCATCCACCTCTGTGATCTCATTAGTCTCTAAGCCCAAATTAATAATAACTTCAACACTGAATAACGAAAGGAAAAACTGAGATTATCTATTGGCTGATTTCTAAGCCAAAACCAAACCATGATGTAACACTTCACAGGACAAATGTGGGAGCTGACATTCATGTGTATCTTCATTCTCCTTGTGATTTACAACTGGAAAGTATTTAACAACCTGAACTAGAACATGTGTAGACATGTGTGATTCCTCTTGATTTAATAGCCCCACTCATCCACCAGATACTATCCTCAGCTCCCCAGCACTGCTGGAGGAAGGCACACAACCAGGGTTACTATCACCACAAATTCACGGTCTCCAACCTCAGCTGGCCTGGAACTCTTCCAGACAGTGTATCTAGGAGGGTCTAGACAGGTATCTCTCCTTTCCTCCTTGTGGCTATTCCAAACTTTCACCACTCAAGCTCTCTTCACCTCTTGTGCATCCTGCGTCACTGTCACCTCCTACCCTACACTCACACATGCCCAACAGATGACCTTGTCTGTGTCTAATCAGCTTCTCACCATCATGAATTTATTTTGTCTTTCCCTCTTAGAGCAGTAAAAAGCCATCCCTCCCTGTGTCCAAAGCTAATCTTTTCATTTGTATTCCGGATTCCCTTCCAACTCATCCCTGCACCAGTGAATTCCTCTGATTTTAAATTTTCAATCTTCACTCTCTACTAGATCTTTCTCTGTTGCATATTTTCTTTAAAAGGTCTGTTATTTTAAAGCCTTGTTTAGCCTGTCTTCCCACGTGGAGAAGATGTTTGTCGTCAACACACCCCCTTCTCTTTCCTTTAAGCTGCTTGAAGGAAGAGCTATATTTTCTTTGAGCTCCTTCATCCCCTCACCTATTCTTTTGGTTTTCCTTGTTCACAGAATTAGATTGCTCACAGCTCATCACTGGTTCAAGCATATGGACCTCTTTTGATTATTTAGTTAGTTGGTCAGAAATTGACTGCTCTGTCCCCTTCTCTGTCCTACCTTATGCTTACGGGTTTTTTCCTGAAGCTTAACGAACTTAACGAATCTCATGACCTCAATTCCTATCTCAGAATCTAGGAAAGCCAAGACACTAAAGATAATAAAGCAGAAAGCTGGAAACACTGGTAAAGCTTGAAACAACCACACAGGTCTTGAACTGCCTAATCCTGGGCTTCTTCCTATGTTAAAAATAATAACAACAACTTCCTGTTTGGTTAAGATTCTGGAGCTGGGTTCCCGGCACTTACACTTGAACACAGCCCCTCAATCCCAAACCTATCTTCTCCAATCCAAATCACTCTTACAAAGTCCAGATATACACACCGAAGTATTTTTTAGTAACGTCTCAATTTAATATTTCATACCCAACTTGCCTAAAACTCACCTCATACATTTTCTCCCAAATATATATTTCTTGCTGTGTCTTGAACATCAGTCAATGTCACCCCTATCTGTTCTCTTACCCTAAACAAAATTCTGAGTTACAAACAGAAGGCAGTATCCCTTAACAATCCCTTCAACACATTCCCCTGTACCATCGCCCCAGGTTTATTTTGTCCCTAGGTAGTAGTTCTATGGATTCAATTTCACAACTGTACCTGGAGTGTATTCCCCCTCACCACTCCTCAGCCACTGCCACTGCCTCCCTTCAATGCCTCAGCGTTTTGCTCCTTGATAGCAGCCTCCATCCAGTCCACCTCCTTCTTACCATGATCCTCTCCAAAGCCATTTCCTACCTACACTTCCAGTGGAGGGACTTTGTTTGGGCAGGAGACATCAAGCATTCTTTTCTCTTCCCACAAGCATTCTACATCACAGGATTTATATGAAGTGGCTGTTTCCTGCAAGAGAAGGACAGAAACAAACAGGTATAAAGGAACTAAATTGTATACTCTTTTCCCAAGATAAAGATTGAGAACATGAGCAAGACGAGGAGAGGATACACAAAGTGGAATAATTCAGCAAAAGCAGAAATAGAGCAAGAGTATTCACCAAGTGCCACTTAATGAACAGATAAAGCAGGGTACGGGATTCAAAGAGAGGAGGTGAGTAAACAAAGGACATGTGATTTTATGGGGAGTATGGGAGGTATGTTTTTATAAGAAAGGAAAGACCTTTCTGATAGAGTTTGTTTGTTTGTTTGTTTGAGACAGGACCTCACTGTCACCCTGGGTGGAGTGCCGTGACACTCAACCTCAAACTCTTGGGCTCAATCCATCCTCTTGCCTCAGCCTCCCAAGTCGCTGGGACTGCAGGCGCCTGCCACAATGCCTGGCTGATTTTCCTATTTTTAGTAGAGTCAGGGTCTCATTTTCCTCATGTTGGTCTTAAGGGCCTAAGCTGAGACAATCCTCCCTCCTCGGCTTCCCAGAATGCTGGGATTAGAGGCACGAGCCTCTCCACCCAGCCAGATAAAGTATCTTCTGAGCAGAGATGTGAATGAGGTGAAGAAGCTTGTAGATAGCAGAGAGATGATATTCCAGGCAGAATGGAGAAGAAGTTAAGGATGCTGAGCAGGGCACATGCTGGCTGTGTGTGGGCAAGCAGCATAGAAGTCAGGTAGCTCAGATAATATAAACAAGGACAGAGGGATCATGCAACTGTGTTCTGAGCTTCTCTAAGCAAATGGTTGGTCCTTTAAAACAAATTCCAGAGTAAGCAAAAATAATTAACCTCATTTATTCCTCTAACCCTCTTGGTTTTTTAAAACAAATTGGCACAGGTTTACTGCTGCTTCATGCCTGCTCTGGGAACACAGGTGAGATATAATGTTCACATCTTAATTGAAGCCCCTCGTAGTCTACTAGAGATCAGAGACTTTTCACTTATTTAAAGAAAATATAAAATAATGATGAAGAAAAGAAAGAAAAAAGAGAACCTCAAGAAAGTTTATCACATATGAAAATATCTAAAAAAAAAAAAAAAAAAAAGTAGCCAAGTTCATTTACCTATTAGGAGAGCTGAAAACAAAAATAATGTTACAAAATTAAAACCAGGTAGATTCCAAGCATCAGGACTCAAAAATCTACCCCTCAGAACAGCCTAGCATCAACTGAAGTAGATATCTAGTCCAAATATACAGTGAAAAGTAAGTGCATTAAATAGCATTTAGTTTAAATTTGCCAAGCAGAAAGTCCATTAAAAACCTGCAGTTTGGGGTGTTTTCAACTGAACCTGAATTTTCAGATGTATAAATTAGTTTACCTCCTTGGAAAGGCATGATTTCCTGTTTTCAAGAGAAATGCATGCTTCTAAAATCTTACTTAAAAGGTTCAAAAGGCTACTTGGGCATCAAATATCTATTAAAAACAATATTTTGACTATTTAAGTGTAAAGGAATCAGAAACATATGGATTAAATTTCCCTCAAATTGCACATGCTCCGAACTTAAGAGTAAAAGCATGGATGAAACCTGGTTTGCATTTCAATGGATGCAAAACATTAGAAAATCATCTGAGATAATCGCTGAACTCGAAATCACAGCTGGATTCGCCCGACCTAACTCATCCCTGTCCTATGCTTCTGGTCTTAATATAAGGAAGGGTGTGAGGATACAAATGACTTATAGGTAAAAATGACTAGACCTAAATTTAGAGATTTTACAAAAAGAGAGAGAGAAGAAATTTTTTAAAATCTTTAGGATCTGTTCAAGTAAATAGAAAGCTTTTCCATTTTCAAGAAAATCTGAAATATTCCTTAGACTATACAATTCTCCTTTGAGTCTCTTCCCAACTAAAGACTGGATTATATGATCCTAGGATGAATGACAAAGTAAATTAACATTTTTTGAGCTTCTGCTGTCTTACAGGCACTGTGTTTGCTTTCACCAATCTCCTAAAAAACAACTGTAGGTCCCCGCCATAAACAAAGGGGACAAGGCATTTGAATTTTGCTCAGTCTTACTCTTCACAAGAGAGTTTAAAATAAGTCACCCTGTTTAAAATAAACAACCCGAGTCCAGGAGGCTAACTAAAATAATATTACAATTTCCTCATCAGACTAAACTGATAATATTAAGAAAGTCCTAAACTATTGAGCAGAATTACATAGAATGGGGAGAGAAGAAGGCATAAAAATAGTTAAGAGCACATGTTTCGGATATTTAGTCTTTTTTGTATCAGTCATTTGTATCCCCTCTGTATAATTAGGGTAATACATACCTTATAAGATCATTATGAACATAAAATGGGAAGTTAAATGTAATATGCCCGAGAGCAGCTTCCCAGTAAAGCTATTATGTAAGAAATATAGGTGGGGAAGCGCTCACGCTGGAGGAGAGCAGGATCTGATCAGAGGGGCCTTGGGCAAAGGCTTCAGCAAGACCTGGGCAGGGTGTGGAGAGCAAGGCCCGCTGCACACCTGACCTGGCATGTGCGGGACCCTAAGCCTGACAGGCAGTCTGCTGCTTGCTCAGTCCCAAATTTGCCCTCTAAGCATATGTCTTCTTGTTTAATTGTCCCCTTTACCATCATGTTATCCTTATCTTTGTTTTCTTTATTTTTGTTGATTTGAATTATATATTATCGGATATGAGAATCAGCCTTCTTTTGGGTTCCATTTGCATGAAATATTGTTTTCCATCCCTTCACCTTGAGTCTGAATGAGTCCTTGTGTGTTGGATACGTTTCCTGAAGATAACAGATAATGGCTTATTTTTAAATCCATTCAGTCAGCCTATATCTCTTGACTGGGGAGTTTAAGCCATTCTTGTTTATTGATAGAATTGATGAGCAGGGTGGATTTTTGTTCCTCCTGTTGAGTAGAACTTCATTGCTCTGTTTTATCTCTTGAGCCATTGGGATGACTGGGCTCTGACCTTTAGCTTTTGGAGGATTTTACCCTGGTGGGCATCAGTTTTGCTGATCCATGTATAGTAAAGTGCAGATCTCAGTACTTCCTGCAAGGCAGGTCTGGACTTGCAAATTCCCTTAGCATTTGCTTGTCTGGAAAGGACAATTTCACCATCAAAGGTGAAATGTAGTTTTGCAGGATACAAAATTCTAGGTCTTCAGTTGTTCTGTTTAAAAAGTTTGAAGATGGGTGCCCGGTCCCTTCTGTCTTACAAGGTTTTTACTGAGCAGTCTACTGGTCAGCTGTTATCCTGATGGTTTTCTCTTGTACTCAGTTGTTGCTTACATCTAGTGGCTTGTGAAATTTTCTCTTTCATTGTGACTTCAGCCAGGTTGAATACTATATGATCTGGAGATATCTGACCTATTTGCTATAAATCTTCCTAAAGTTTGGTGACCATCTTGTATCTGGATGTCTGGATCTATAATGTTACTAGGAAAGTTTTCCACAATAATTTCCTCAAATAGGGAACTGGACAAACACATGTAAGAGATTGAAATTCGACCCACACCTTTTACCACTTACAAAAATTGACTCAAGATTGATAAAAGATTTAAATGTAAGACATGAAATGATAAAAAAAAAAAAAAAAAAAAAAAAAAGTCCTAGAAGAAAGTGTGGGAAAAGCTCTTGAGGATGTTGGTCTAGGGAAAGATTTTGTAAGAACAGCAATTACAACAGCAACAAAAATAAACAATTTTTTTTTTTAAGACAGAGCCTCAAACAGTCACCCTGGGTAGAGTGCCATGGCATCAAGTCTCACAGCAACCTCCAACTCCTGGGCTCAAGCAATTGTCCTGCCTCCACCTCCCAAGTAGCTGGGACTACAGGTGACTGCCACAATGCCCGGCTATTTTTTGGTTGCAGCCATCATTGTTGTTTGGTGGGCCTGGGCTAGATTTGAACCTGCCAGCTCATGTGTATGTGGCTGGTGCCTTAGCCTCTTGAGCCACAGGCACAAACCCAACAAATTTAAAAAAATAAATAAAAGTATGTGCACAATTAAGGACACAACAGTTAAAGCAAATAGACAAACTTCAGAGTGGGAAATGATGCTTGCATGTTACGAATCTGACAAAGGTTTGATAACTAGGACAGTACAGAGAACTCAAGTTAGTCAACAAAAAAAGAGCAAACAATCCCATCTATCCCTGGGCAAGAGACATGAATAGAACTTTCTCTGAGGAAGACAGATGAATGGCTAACAAATATATGAAAAAATGCTCATCATTCCTAATTATCAGAGAAATGCAAATCAAAACCACTCTGAGATACCACATAACTCCAGTGAGAATAGCCCACAGCACAGAGCCCAGAGTTGCAGATGCTGGCATGGATATGGAATGAGGGGAACACTTTTACACTGTTGGGGGGACTGCAAACTAACACAGTCTCTTTGGAAAGAAATATGGAGAATCCTCAAAGAGCTCAAATTAGAACTCCGATTTGACCCTACAATCCCACTTGTAGGCATCTATCCAGAAGAAAAATAAAATCATTTTATCATAAAGACATTTGCACTAGAATGTTTATCGCAGCTCAAATTACAATCACCAAGTTTCCACAACCTAAATTCCTATCAACTCAGGAATGGATTAACAAACTGTGGTATATGTATAACATGGAATACTATTCACCCATAAAAAGATGGTGACTTTTCAACTCTTATTAAAGTGGATTGAGTTGGGATAATTTTCTTCGTAAAGTATCACAAGAATGGAAAAGCAAGTATCTAATGCACTCAATTTTATTATAAAGCCAGTAAATAATCTAACACACACCCACATAGAAGAAAAATTAAATCAATTCAAGTTGGGGGTAGGGGCAATAAGGAGAGGGAGAGGAGCGGGGGATAAAAGTGCTCCCCTTAGAGCACAAGGTAGAGGTGTATGGTACAGCTTTGGGGTGTGGAACACACTACAAGAGGGACTCTACCTAACATATTTGAAAATTGTGACCTGGTCATTTGTACTCTCACAATAACTTGAAATTAAATAATAATAATAATGATAATTTCCTCAAATACATTTTCCATGCTTTTAGCACTTCCTTCTCCCTCAGGGATGCCTCTAATTCATATATTTTTTCACTTTGCACAGAGTCATATCTCTCTGAGTGACTGCTCTGCCCTCGTCTCTCTCTTCTTTGCTTCTTTAAATGACAGGGTCAGCTCAAGAGCCTTGCGTTCAAGATCTGAGATTCATTTTTGGTTTAATCTGTTGCTGGAACTTTCTGCTGTGTTTTGAAAATACTGAAGGAGATGAAAATGTCTTCAAATTCTATTATATATGTCCTAATTTTTTCAAGCTCTTTAGTGACTTTTTCATTGATTTCCTGAAATAGTTTTTGGGCTTCCTTTGGTTGGTATTCAACTTTCTCTTTGATTCCACTCATTTTTTTTTTTTGCCATCCACATTCTGAATTCCATTTCCGTTACTTCAACAGTTCCCTTGTGTGTGGAGTTCACTACGGTAGCTCCACTGTGACCCCTTGGATTTGTTGCTCTGTTTTAAGTTTTCATCTTGTCCAGGTTCTTTTGCTCATATCTTCTCATTTGAAACATCTTTTCTCAATTCAGGGTTAAAAGGTTAACAGGACTCCCTCTCCTTGCTGGGCATTCTCCAGGTAGGATGTTCAGGTTGGGAGCTGGATAAGACTGTCTTCACCGAAGCTGGGTTGTGGGACTTTCTCTCTCCAGTGTCTCCCCTCAGAGGTAACCACAGTAGCTAGGTGAGGTTGTCATGGTTCCAGGCTCTGAGCATTTGCTCAAAGCTGGCCACAGTATGCTGGTGGCATGAGGCTAGGGTTCCCTAGCAAGGCATTGGACTTTGGAGCAGCTCTGGATGTCTGTATCTCTGGGCAAAAGACATGAACAGAAGCTTTTCAAAGGAAGATATTTTAATGGACAACAAACACATGAAAACATGCTCAACATCTCGAATAGTTAGGGAAATGCAAATCAAAACCATGAAATATTACCTAACTCCAATGAGAATGGCTCTTATCAAAAAGTCTCAAAACAGACATGTGCTGACATGGATGCAGAGAGAAAGGAACACTCATACACTGTTGGTGGGACTGCAAACTAGTACAACTTCTGTGGAAAGTAGTATGGAGATACCTCAAAGAACTAAAAGTAGACCTACCATTTGACCCCACAGTCCCACTACAAGGTATTCACCCAAATGAATAAAAAGACATTTTTTCAAGAAGACACTTGTACATTAATGTTTATAGCCACACAATTCATTATTGTGAAGATGTGGAAACAACCCAAGTGCCCATCATACAAAAATGAATTAATAAAATGCAGTAGATGTATACCGCAAAGTACTACTTAGTCATAAAAAATAGTGAACTAATACCTCTTGTATTAATCTGCATGGAACTGGAGACCATTCTTCTACAAGAAGTGTCACAAGAATGGAAAAACAACATCACTTGTACTCAACATTAATTTAATCAATACTTTACTTGCATATATGGAAATTACTGAAATCAAACACAGTTGGGGAGATACTTAAATTCATACCTAATGGGTACAGTGCACACTATCTGGGTGATGGGCACACTTATAATTTTGACTTATACAATACAAAAGGAGTTTTTGTAACCAAAATATTTGTACCCCCATAATAATCTGACATTTTAAAAAATCCAACATGCCAATATGTGAAGCATAACCATTATTCATTCTGAAAAGTGAATAAAATTTACATTGTTTTTTAAAAAATAAGTATGTGTATATTCATGTCATCAATAATAATTTCTTCCAGAAAATAACCCACTTAGAGGCAGACTATGTCATTTCCTATAACCGTTCCCAACATGAGCACCTCTCTTCTCTCTCCAGACTCTCTAGAATGAACTCTTCACCAAGCACAAGAACAGATAATAAATGGCCTATTTACATCCTGAAGAAGTTGCCTTGAACACTTCCTCATAAGTTAAAACCATCCACCTGCGGGGCTGTGCTCTGGAGGGTGGGGGGTATGCAGTGCTGACTACGTGAAGACTGAGGCTATTGCAGAACATATTAGATCAGAAGTTATCTGTGGCAACAAGAAGCACCTGCCACGACCCATCCCCTGCTAGTAGAAGGAAAGCACTCCTGTTTAGAAGCCTCCCTTTTCCAATTATGATCTAGCTGGCTCCTCTACCATCAGTTCAGGGAGCTTACTGGCCTCCAAAAATCTACATCTCTTTCTCTGATATTTCTCAGCCTCTTCACTATACTTATCCACTTACCATGACTGGAGGAGCTAGCACAGCCCTATGTGCACATGTATTGGGGGTAGCTCCAGTGCTCAAACCCTTATCTCTAGAAAATGACAAGAGAACATACACATCTCTCCCAAGCCAGTTACTTATGCTTTCTTACCTAAAGTCCACGTCTCTACCTCCCTCTGACGTCCAACTTTTGCTCTAAGAAGGAGATAGAAAGGGGATGGCTGGGAAGAACTCCCAGTACCATACAGTTACCTTCAGGTAAATGACCACAGGACATCATCCCTTGAATTCTCCCTTCCCCAAAACACCTCCCTTTTGTTCCTTTTTTCTTAGAAAATGCCTGATTCCCCAACATGGCAGCCCATGAGGATTTCATAAAGTTCCTGTACAGTTTTTAAACTTCTAATTATATCTTGTCAAATTGCTGACTAGTCAACTTTCCATTGCCTGGCAGTAGTGAAAAGCTGACCAGTAGAGGTGTTCTAGACAGCAGGAATCTGTGAGTTACCAATCTCCATGAGGTTTTAATGAGACATGTTAACTCAACCACTCTAACAAATCTGTCCGTGAAGTAATTGCTTATGAATGCTTAGGGGAGGCTGCACATGGAGCGATGGTGTTGAATGCTGTGCACTCACCACAGGTAAGAGTTTTAAGAGGCAATCTAATGGTTTGAGAGCCATCTAATTATCATCAGGTTGCTCTTTGTTTTAATTTTCCAGGACCAGGAAATAGCTTCAAATCACAGCGTAAGAAGGGGAAAGTGTCTGGTCCTTAACAGAGAGCCCATCCTTCAGAGATATGCTCTTTGGAAGTGGGAGGAAGGAAAGTAACAATGCAATCAATGCCCCTCCTACAGCTCCAGGGATGTTCAATTTTGATTCATTTGTCAAAGGCCAGTTTAAAGCTCAAAAAGTAGAATTTTGGGTGCTGCATGAGCTTCCATACCACAGGAGCCACAGTCTTACCATTCAAGTCAGCCTTGAAAAGGCTGCAGGGTAGATGGGTCACCATAAGAGAAGAAAAGTCAGTCTTGGTGCTACTGGCCAGGTAAATAGAAGGTAACTAAATGAAGACATGGATCTCATAGATCAAAGTAGTGCCCGGATCAGTGAGACCTCAAGCATGTACCAGGAGTATATTTGCCAGACCATGCAAACCAGGGGGGGTTCTAGGTAGGAATTTACACTGGGTGTCTTGGTGTGTTGTAAATGTGACCCAGGGAATTCTGTCCAGATCTGCAAGATCTCCAGCCAGTGGAGGTGGTAACTATGGGCTTGTTTGTAGGGACAGAGCTCTTGTTTGTAAGGAGACAGACGAGATAACCTAACTTCAAGGGGAAGCGAGTTCTCTAGGATACCTGACTGGAATATTAGGATGGACCCTGAGCAGATGATCAAGGAGGAAATGAAGTCCTCCCAAGATTTTTGCACCTGTCTTGCCCCTCAATAGACACACATCACTCTCAGTTGCTGAAGTGAGAAACATAGGGACGTACGTGTTACTACTTCCCTCTCCCACACCCCTCACATCAAGTCAGCAACACTTAGCAGAGTTGAATGAACTTTCCTCTTTTTTTTCAGGCTACCTCTAATTTCTGGGCTCAAGTGATCCTCCAGCCTCCCAAGTAGCTAGAACTAAAGTCACACACCATCTCTTTCAGCCCTTTTCCTTTGTGATCCTTTTCTTTTTTGTAGCATAATCTTCACTCCTTATCCCTAGTGCCTAACACAAAGCTCCTAAAACTCTTGAAATTTCCTGAGTGATGAAAGCAACTTTTCCTCTAATATGATTACTCTTGGTAGGCCTCTAGATCTGGAATGAGTCTTTCTGTCACCAGAAAGATCAAGGCATGACTAGAGAAGCTTTCAGCCCCCTCCCTCCCAACCTCAGGAGATGGAGGAGGGGCTGGAGATCAACTCAATAACCAACAACCAATGATGAAATCAATCATGCCTAATGACATCTGCAGAGACTCCTTAACTACTGGGGTTCAAAGACCTTCTGGGTTGAACTCAGCAAGGTGCTGGAAGGGTGATGAGTCAGGAATGGGCGTGGAAGCCCCTCACCAATTCTCCACATATGGTCCTATGAGTCGCCTCCATTTGCTGTTCCTGAGTTATGTCCTTTATAAGAAATGAGCAAATGTGAGTAAAGCGTTTCACTGAGTTCTGTGAGCCATTCTTGCGAACTGCACCTGAGTAGGGAGTCTTTGGAAGCCCCAGTTTGTATTGAGTTATTCGGAAGTACAGAAGGCCCATGACTTGTGGCCGGCATCTGAAAGGTGGGAGTCAGGGGTCAGTCTCATGGGACTTAGTGGGTAACCCTTAGAGTCTGCAATCATTCTGAGTAGTTAGTGGTAGAATTGAACTGAATTGTTAACACCTACTTGGTGGTGAGAATTGGTTGGTATGAAAAAAAACACCCACATATTTGGGGTCAGAAGTGCTATGACTAAAGACAATTCTCTGTGAACATGACAGCACTCTCTCATTCTCCAGCGGCCCCTCAGTAGTCTTCCTGTTCAATCTTCTCTACTGGTTTCTACTCACCCTCAAGAACTCTTTTACTCGAATGCTCCAGACCTCAAATTTCTCTGTCCTATAGCTGTACTCACTCTTCAGACCATAGCCAGTTCTGAGCTTTAAATACAACATACAACCCGCTCCTAAATGTTCATCCTCAACCCCAACCTCTCCTTTGGACCCAGAATTGTACATCCAGTTGATGAATAGGCAGCTCCATCTGGATGGCTAATAGGCTTCTCAACATGAAGGTAATGACCTGAACTCCTGATTTCCTATTTCTGCTTCCCCCTCCTCTACCCTTCTTCATCTCTATAAATGGCAAGTATGTTTTTTTCAGTTACTCAGGTCAAAAATTTCTTTGACCCTCTTTTCACCACTCTCAGCCACATCTAATCCATAAGCAAGTCTTCTACTTTCTAGTCCAATCTGGCTTCAGCCTAGCAATTTTTACCCTATAATCTAGTAAGAGGCCAAAGGATCTCTGATTTTAAAATTTACATCAGATAGTCTCACGTCCATGCTTAAAAATCCTATAAGAGCTTCCCATCTTATTCTGAATAAAATCCTAGTAGTTTTCCCTTAGGTCATTTCACTCTAGCCAGACAAAGCTTCTGTTTTGTTGTTGTTGTTGTTAGTTTGTTTGTTTTTGTTGTTTTTGAGACTCAGTAGAGTGGTGGCCACAGCTCAAGCAACCTCCAACTCTTGGGCTTAAGCATTCTCTTGCCTCAGCCTCCCAAGTAACTGGGACTACAGGCCCTGGCCACAATGCCCGGCTATTTTTGTTGTTGTTGTTATTATTGTGATTGTTGTTTGGCGGGCTGGGCCGGGTTCGAACCCACCAGCCCCAATGTATGTGGCTGGCGCAGTAGCCGCTGAGCTACAAGCACCAAGCCCAAACAAAGCTTCTCAATGTTCCTGGAATACTCCAAAGCCTTACACTTATTTGTCTTTCTGATTGAAACGTTCTTTGTACTTATTTGTATGTAACTTGCTCCCTATTTGTTCAAACGTCACTTAATCAGAGAAACTGTGAAACAGTCATCCCATCGGCATTGATCTCTATTCCCTTGGCTGCCTTGGAACATTGAATTTTTTTTTTAATTATCTGCTTTCCTCATTGTAATATAAGTTTCACAAGTACATGTCCTTTTTATTATTCATTGCTATCTATAGTTGAATACATAGAATGTTACATGCCACATGGTATAAGCATTTATAAATAATCGATTGAACAAATACTTCATTTCTCAAGCTCCTACTATATAGCCATTATCTTTGTCAATCCTTACACATTGGGGTTAAATATTTGGGCATTTGTGTCATCATGACATTAGTATGATGCTAACTCTTTTACTAGTTTTATCAAGTTAGGAAAGTTATTTAACCTCTCTCAACCTGTTTCCTCATCAGTACAATAGGAAATGATATCTATTTCATGGCATTATCATGAAAATTAAAAGGGATAATATATAGAGAGCCTAAAAGTGGCCCTAAAAGTGTCATATTAATAAAGACAAGAAAGTCAAGAATTAGAAAGGTTAAACACTCAAATTTAGATGGATAAATTATAAAAATAAGAGATTAAACTGGATACGGAAATAGAATTCTAACAGTGGAAGACTTTCTTATTTGTGTGTGTTTATTTTTGAAACTAAATCTAGATAAGCAGATTTTTCCCTTCACATGTTCCTATACTTCACTAAACAAAAACAAAGTGAATTCTTTGTTTTCAAGTTTTATAAGAGCCTGTTGAGGTGTCTCGTTTTTGGAATAGGTACTATCATTTTTTGTGTTTACATTTATTCACACAACAAACATATGACTAGGAACTTACAGTCTACTTAGGAACATAAGCCACGCACTTTGACAACAAAAAAGTTAAAAGAACGGAGAGAGTGCCAAGGACATCCAGAAAAGAGCGCCATACTTTTATTTCTTTGTAGATAAGAAAACTCTCCTGTTCCTTCCCCCAACCCTAACCCATGTGGTGTTTCTTTGAAACATGGAAACACAAACACATGATAATAACTGGCATACGCTAACTTTTCTCCTAAGCGTTAACCATTCTTGCTTAAGTTTCTAACTTCATTTTCTCAAAACAAAAATGCATAGATAATCTTTAGGGTAGTAAACCAAAGTACTTACAATTCATCTCATCTGGTTTGCACACTCTTAAGTGGTGCCTCTAGGCACACCACAAAAAGAGCTTTAATTAAGAGCAAACACACTTGGGTTTTACTTATCTGGGGTCTAATAATCAGAATAAAGAGTTCATGAAAGCGGGAAAAAGCAGATGCTTTTTTTTCCCCCAAAAGCTTTTTGTCTCCTTGTGCAGTTATAAAAAAAGCCACATATATCATATATTGTGTAAGATTATTTACAACCTCTGGAGAGAACTAATATGCAACATTGGCGTGCATGGACATTGTCATGTGTTAAAGAAACACACTTGCGGTGGGCCTGGAACTATAGAATTTTGAGGTTGAATTTCAGAGTTTATTGGGGTAAGGGAGTGATTCATAGGGATGTTGATATTTTAGCATTTTCTATTCAACAGGGGAATTCATGGATTATCCTAGGAGAAATGAAGGGGAAAGCTGTATGTCTCAACTTTTATTTTTAATGAGGGTAAATTTGCAGGGATGTCAAGAATTGGATGTTGCCTTTGCCAAATCTCTGTTTTACATATACACATTTTTTTTTTTTTTTTTGCCATCGTATTCCTCTTAAAAAGGTATTGCCAAGAGTCATTCCTGTCAGGGTCTTTAGTGCCAGCACTGTCCAAATAAGAAGCTGTACATTGTTACAAAGGTTTCCGAGGCACAGATGCTACGTTAGTGTTGGAAATATTCCTGTTTGGAAGGCTCTGGGTTTCACACTGCATAAAACTGCGTGATATTTACCACTGCTTACTCCAGAAACCCCTCCTCTTTCTATTTATGGTAACTTCGATATGTTTTTTTAACTACATCTAGACTGCAAATATAAAAATTGCATTAGTTATAAGCAGGGTTGTGACAGTAAGACAGAATCCTGGCCTTTGCTGCTTTCACTCAAAGGCCTGGAGCTCTTCCTTACAATTGTCTCCCAAAGTGAATCTCCTTTGGCAAACAGCTCTAAGCCTAAGCCTCAGTATCCACACTGGAAAATTAGTGATTATACTATCTACCACCAAAAAAAAAAAAGGTCACGATTTAAAGCTGTAACCTTCATATACCATTTAGCGCACTCAGCAGTTAGAATATCCACCGTGTGAGCCAGAAGGGAAGCAGAGGGCTGGTTTTATTCTGTTCTTCCATTTACAGACCACGATATTTAGCCAACTGAATGTCTCAGTTTCTTTCTTTTTAAATTGAAATGATTGTTACCTATCTCAAGGATATGGGATCATTAAATGTGCTAATACGTCTAACGCGCTCACCACAGCGCTGGACACATGGTACACACCCTCTATATTCGCCCATTATTTCTAATTCATTATTTCTTGAATGCTTATAAGAATAACGTATTTTAGCATATTTCAGAAAAATCTTCTTGAAATAAGTTTTTTTTTCTATAAGAATAAAAATTGGGATAGGAGCTTCCATAAACAGAGAATTACAGAGCCGTAAAGTAGATTGGCTACATCCCTGAGCTGATTAGATGATTTTGAGGTCTTCCTGCAAGGATGTAGATGGGGATTCCCAATTCAAGTCCTGCTGAGCAGCCCAGAGGCTCTCTGTGGCTCCAGCTGCATATGCCCACGGAACAGGCTGGACAGGCGAAAAAGAAGCAGGCTTTGTATTTCCCTCTCCCTCTCAGGCTCCACCTCAGCGGGATCAAGCTCCTGAGTCTGTCCCTTTGGCTCTCTGGATCCCTTCTCTCCTTCTACTGGAGACATCTAGCTCCCCTGCAGTTCAGAATTGCTCGATCTTGTAGATATTGCTTGTTTTTCTATGTCCAGTTAAGTCTGAATAAAAAAATTACAGATATGCACACACAAGAACTATGATTAATGCAAATACACAGAAGCTACATCCCTCCAATAGGCCTGATGTGTGCCCTGAAGGCAACTGGACAGAAGTTGGTAAGAAGATGCAGGGAAGATCACAAACCTTTCAGCACCAACTGGTGATGTGTTCAGTGAAGAAGATGGCATTCTGAAAGCCAAAAACCAGTCTACCTGGGGGTAGATGGATGTGTAAGACTCCATTCAGAGATTTCAGAAATATTTAAGTCTGAAAATAGAGAAAGTACAGGCACTTGACTAATTCATTCCTTTTTTGTTTGTTTTTGGACAAGATCGTGCTCTGTTGCCACCCATGACATGATCACAGCTCACTGCAACTGCAAACTCCTTGGCTCAAGCATTCCCCCTGCCTCCGTCTCCCGTGTAGCTGGGACCGGAGGCCTGCACCACCATTCCCAGCTCAGTTGTGTATTTTTGGCTGAGAAGGGTTCTAGCAATGTTGTTTAGGCTGGTCTCAAACTCCTGCCTTTAACCAATCCTCCCTCCCAAGATTCCCAGAGTGTTGGGATCACAGGCCTGGGCCATAGCACACAGCCTAATTCATTCCTGTTGTTCAACAAATGTGTGGGAAGTAGAAATAATGGCTAACATTTATTGAACATTTTCTATGTGTCAGACGCTTTTCTAAGAATTGAAAAATGATCATGATAATAGGAAAAGAATGTTCTTAAGGTTTCTACTAAATAAACTGAGGAAAAAGCAGATTAGATAATTTTCCCAAAGTTACATCGGTAGTGAGTAACAAAACCATGTACTCTTCCTGTATAATACACTTCCCCAGAGGGTGAAGATACAAAAGTGGTAAGAGCCAGTCTCTGCCTTCACAAAGTTTGCATCAAATCAAACAGCCAGGCAAAAGGAGCAAACAAATAAATTAATTTCAAATAAGTACTACAGAGTTTTCCAACCTTTTTTTTTATCTCATGGCACACTTGAACCCATTGTTAAACTTCCTCAGTACACTTAAATTATGTTGATCAAAAAAAAAAAAAAAGAATATGCTTACTGTGCTTTGAACTTCTTTCAAAAGTAACTTAATTAATGACTTTTAAAAACTTTCCTTTTTTTAATTTTTTAAATTTTTTTATTAAATCATGAGCACATAGATCATGTATACATTAATGCAATGAAATTTAAAAATGGCACACCTAAGATCCTCTTACAGAACACTGAAAATCACTGAAGTACTATAAAAGAAATAGAAAATTAGATAAAGAATATTGGGGGAAATGGCTTTCAATGAGGTGGTTGTTCCAGACTGAATTGTTCCCTCCTCCCCAAAAGTCTTATGTTGAAGTCCTAACCCCCAGTTCCTGGGAATGTGACTGCATTGGAAGGTAGAGCCTTTAAAGTTGTATATCAGGTGAATTAAGGCCCTATGATTAGGGCCCTGATCCAGCACAACCAAGGTCCTTGTAAAAAGAGATTAGGACGCAGACATGGAGGGGCTCCTGTGAAGGCACCTGAGGAAGCCGACCACCTGTGAGCCAACCGGCAGGGGAGAGGCCTCAGAGACACCAGCCTGGCCGTGACCTCAGACTTGTAGCCTCCACAACTGTGACAAACGAGATTCTGTTGTTTAAGCCGGCCAGGCTGTTACAGCTGCCCTAGAAAACTAATCTAATGGTCAAAGGAGGTCTTTCTCTAAAGTGAGGTCATTTCTAATTAGGACTTGAGTTACAGGCAGAGCAAAAAGCAGGAGCCAAGTCCCTCCAGTAAGAAGGAAAGACTCTGAGTGTGTTCTGCTTTCAGGAGTCATCACAGCCCATTCACTGAGTGATTACTGACAGGACACTTTATAACTGGGGAGTTGTTTTACGGCATTATTCACAAATGATCATCTGAACAACCAGTGGGGAGCATATTAATAGTTTCATTTTACAGATTAAAACTAAGGCATAAGGGAGATTAATCTAAGTTCCCAGGATGACACAAGAGCCAGAACTTACATCTAGTTTCCCTGTGCCAAAGCCAGCATTCTTTTTATTATATCGAATTTTCCTCCTAACCTAGAACATTCCAATTTTGTATAAAGAGCTCTAGGAATCTCATGATATATTATGTAAGAATGCTATAAGGAAAATCTTGTATCATTAGATTAAATCTTATAGAATCTTATGACCATATAAAATCCTTTATACAGAGAAAGGCCGAGTAAGAGTTGAGAAATCCTCACCAGGTTAAGAGGTCTTCGTGATATCTCAGTTTCTAAATCTCTTCATATGCTTTCCATCCTTACCCCCACACCCTCCTCTTCTTATCCTCAGTAATGATAGTATTATGGATTTTATTGGGTTTCGAAAATTTGTTTTCATGAATAAAATATGTCAATTGCTTAAATTTCCCCCTTTCCTTTAACTAGACAGCCCAATCCACATTTCTCTTCAATACAGCTTCGGATTTAACTGCAGCCTTTGCAAAATGGAACCTCAACAACTGCCCACAGTACTTGCCAGCAGGGCAAGGAGAAATAGTGTAGGCAAGGGAGATTTCCATAGAACGCATGTGTCCTAAGTACAAAATTACAATAATTAGAGATGGCAAAGAGTGAGCAGTGCATCTCCAGAAGGGTCAATGAAAGAGTGTGAAAATGTTTAGTCTAGGCCTGGTTTCATCGTCCTAATGCCATGTAACTGATAAACCATATATGCCTTCTTGACATATATGGTTTATTCATTACATTACATTATCTAATCAGACAATAGGTTATCTAATGGATGTAGCTTTAGCACATGTGTACAATGTAATGACCCATAACTCTATGACATTTCACAACCAGTTCTTCCCTCAGAAGCACTTAGAAATTAGAATATATAAACAAAACACTGATTATCTAGTAAGCTATTCAATAATTTTTTTTTTTTTTAAGAGACAGAGTCTCACTTTATTGCCCTTACTAAAGTGCTGTGCCGTCACAGCTCACAGCAACCTCCAGTTCTTGGGCTTAGGTGATTCTCTTCCCTCAGCCTCCCGAGTAGCTGGGACAACAGGCGTTCACCACAACGCCCGGCTATTTTTTTGTTGCAGTTTGGCCGGGGCCAGGTTTGAACCCACCACCCTTGGTATATGGGGCTGGCGCCCTATTCACTGAGCCACAGGCACCGCCCGGGAGCTTTGTTTAAATTACATAAACTTTGACTAGTAAAAATGCTTCTAGGTATTGATTCTAACAAAATTTTTGTTATGTATAAAAACACATCTATAAGTACATATGCTGAAACATTGTTTATAATAGGAAAAAAAATTAGCAACTGAGAAGCCATGGGATATTAGTTTTAAAATGGTGTGATATCCATATGATTAAATAGTATTGAAATTATAGGTTGAGTATCCCTTATCCAAAATGCTTGGGACCCGAAGTGTTTTGGATTTGGGATTTTATTCAGACTTTGGAATATCTGCATATAAATAAAAAGATATATCTTGGGACTGTGACACAAGTCTCAACATGAAAAAAAATTTATGTTTCATATATACCTTATATACATAGGCTGGAAGTAATTTTATACAGTATTTTTTAATCATTTTGTGCATGAAACAAAGTTCTAACTGCAATTTTGACTGTGATCCATCACCTGATGTCAGATGTGGAATTTTCCCCCTGTGGTGCCATATCAATGTACAAAAAGCTTCACATTGTGGAGCATTTTTGCTTTCAGATGTTATATTTTCAGATTAGTGATGATCAACCTGTATCGTAAAATAATGGCAATGGCAAAGAAAATATTCAAAATATGTTAAGTTATTTTAAGTACATTATTATAGAATAGTATAGTCATTTGTTGCTTAACAATGTGGATCTAGTCTGAGAAATACCTTGTCAGGTGATTTCATCACTGCGTGAACATCATGGCACGCACGTACACAGATTAGATGGGATAACATATTATACACCTAGGCTACATGATATAGCTTATTGCTCCTGGACTGTACAGCAAGTTACTTTACTGAATACTTCAGGTAATGTAACATAATAGTAAGCATTTATGTGTCTAAATATAACTAAATGTAGAAAAATACAGTAAAAGTATGGTATACAAACTAAAAAGTAATACACCTGTGCTGGACTGGAAGTCACTCTGGGTGAGTCAGTGAGTGGTAAGTAAATGTGAAGGCCTGGGACATTACTGTACACCACCAGAGATTTTACAAACACTGTAGGCTTTGGCTACACTATATTTATAAAAATATTTTTCTTTCTTCAATAATAAATGAACCTTTGCTTCCTACATTTTTGCCTTTAAAACGTTTTGTTTTAAATTTTTGACTCTTGTAGGAACACTTAGCTTAAAACACAAACACATCAGCTCGGCACCCGTAGTTTTCAGCAAGTAGGGCGCCAGCCACATACACTGAGGCTGGCGGGTTTGAGCCCGGCCTGGGCCTGCCAAACAACAATGACAAGCACAACCCAAAAATAGCCGGGTGATGTGGTGGGCACCTGTGGTCCCAGCTACTCGGGAGGCTGAGGCAAGAGAATCGCTTAAGCTCAAGAGTTTGAAGTTGCTGTGAGCTGTGACGCCACAGCACTCTACCGAGGGTGACAAAATGAGACTCTGTCTCAAAAAACAAAAAACAAAAAACATAGTATGGCGTACAAAAATATTTTCTTTATATCCTTACTCCGTAAGTTTTCTTCTGTTTTTAATTTTTTAATTTTTCAACATTTTTGTTAAACACTAAGACACTAATACACACATTCGCCTAGGCTACACAGGGTCAGGGTCATCAATGTTACTGTCTTCTACTTCCACATATTGTCCCACTGCAAGGTCTTCAAAGCCATAACATGCATCAAACAGGCATTTTGTTTCTTTCTTTCTTTTTTTTTTTTTTTTTGTGACAGAGCCTCAAGCTGTCACCCTGGATAGAGTGAGGTGGCATCACAGCTCACAGCAACCTCCAATTCCTGGGCTCAAGCAAGTTTCCTGCCTCTGCCTCCCAAGTTGCTGGGACTACAGGTGCCCGCCACAATGCCCGGCTATTTCTTGGTTGCAGCCGTCATTGTTGTTTGGTGGGTCCGGGCTGGATTCGAACCCGCCAGCTCACGTGTACGTGGCTGGCGCCTTAGCCCGTTGAGCCACAGGCGCCGAGCCAAATGGGCATTTTCTATGATAACGATGCCTTCTTCTGGAATCCCTACCAAGGGACCAGACCTGCCTATGCCTGTTTTACAGTCAACTTGTTTTTAAAAAAAAAAATAATAATAAGTAGAAAGAAAGAGTACACTCTAAAAATAGTATAGTAAATACATAAACCCGTAACACAGTCATTTTTTATCAAATATTGTGCACTGTACATAATCACATGTGCTAGAGTTTAATGTGACTGGCAGCACAGTAAGTTCGCTGGCATCACCACAAACACATGAATAACGCACGGCACGACAACATTAGGGGGCTAAGATGACTACGCTAGCACTAGGCAATATGAATTTTTCTGCTCAATCATAATCTTATGGGACCACCATTGTATATGCAGTCTGTCATTGACCAAAACATCCCTATGTGGTATATGACTGGATTCTTATAATAGAACATCCCAATTTGAAATAAAAGTGCTCATTTGTATCGGTGTGTGTAGATTCTATATGTTTTTAGCAGAGTATCTGCCACACTAAATAATGTTCTCTGGCTGAAAGAATGTTTTAAAATATGCTCTCTTTTTTCTTTTTTTTTCTTATACTTTTGCTTCTGATTCTTTGTAACATTTTATAAAATTTTCTAACATAATGATATTATTTTAAATGAACTTTTCAAAACTTGCCACTATAAGAAAAGATAGATATGAATTGTAAGAGATAAGAGAAAAACAATTGAAAATAATAATGAAATTTCCTTAACTGTTCATTTGCTGTCTTTTAATAAATTTGGTGTTTCTCTCCAAAAATAAAAAAAATAAAATCATTGAGGACTGACTGCATGATCTTATTCATTTACTCCTTGCAACAACCCTAATAATAATCCATTTTCTGAATTCTACTTTTGTCATGAATATGTTAAATGAATTCTATTGAAAAAACAGCACTTTATATTTACTGCGCTATTTACCATTCTGTTATATTTTCTTTCTTCCTGAAGTTCCATGTGTTCCTCTGGTATAATTTCTCTATAGCCTGCACAGTTTTCCTTAGAATTTGTTATTAGTGCAGGTTAGATTTCTATAATCCTCTGCATTTCTCTTGTACCTCTCGTCACAGATGTAATTACTTATTCACACAATTATTTTCCATCTCTAGAGGATTTTAGGATCCTTGAGTACCTGGACCATGGAATGAGAGTGTCTTTGTCACAGTGCCTGATGCAGAACTTGGCACATGACACGTGCTCACTGCATAGTTTTTGAAGGAATGCTTGCTGTCTATGGTTACAAACATTCTTTGAAAGGAAGTAGGACAGGCTTGACAAGAGAGTATTGCACTTATCAACTAGTAATACAGATCCTGGAAAATCACAATGATGTCATATAAATAGCCTGCCTTGTTACAAAGCAC
The DNA here is from genome assembly GCA_963574655.1 of Perodicticus potto. Classification (NCBI taxonomy): domain Eukaryota; kingdom Metazoa; phylum Chordata; class Mammalia; order Primates; family Lorisidae; genus Perodicticus; species Perodicticus potto. The sequence goes on from CAUYRH010060248.1 coordinate 72,900, forward strand.
CTACTTAGAAGAAAGACTATGCTCCATAGTCTATATTATCTTCATTTACATCAGGATAACAGAAAGCAGGAGCAAATTAGAAGTATCTACATATTTGCCAATGGTATAAATGGCTAAGGAAGTCATCTTTGTGTCAACGAATCAAAAATCAACATCTCCAAATCTCTTTTTTCTTTCAGCCAAACTTATAAAATCCTGTTAGGTGGCTCGGCGCCTGTTTTTCAGTGGTTAGGGCACCAGCCACATACACTGAGGATGGTGGGTTTGAACCCGGCCTGGGCCCGCCAAACAACAATGACAACTACAACAAAAAAAATAGCCAGGCGTTGTGGCGGGTGCCTGTAGTCCCAGCTACTTGGGAGGCTGAGACAAGAGAATCACTTAAGCCCAAGAGTTTGAGGTTGCTGTGAGCTGTGACACCATGGTACTCTACCAAGGGCAACATAGTAAGACTCTGTCTCAAAAAAAAAAAAAAAAAATCCTGTTAGGTACAGACACATAAATATAACATTTCATGTAGAAATATCACTCTTTATATTTAGATTTACTCATATTGTTAAATAGTTTGTTGGACCTAAATTATTGACTGCAGATATATACAGTTTTACAAAGATATATGTTTTCTGGAAGTTCCCACTTCCTTCAGTCATGGGGTATATTTTGTGTTGGTATTTTGTTTTGTTTTGTTTAAATAAATACTTGTTGCTTCATTCTAATCACAGAACTAACACATGTTCATTATGAAAAACTGGAAAATATAAAAAAAAACTCAATGAAAAAAATCAAATTAGCCATAAATTCACCTTTCAAGTATAACCACCATTGCTTTTTTATTATTTCATTTGGACTTTTTATTAATGTATAATAATTATACATATTTGTGAGGATCGTGTGATATTTTGATACATGCAGACAATGCACAATTGATCAAATCAGGATAATTAAGATCTCCAACATGGCAAATATTTATTATGTTTTTGCATTAGGAACATTTCAAATCTTGTCTTCTAGCTGTTTTGAAAAAGAAACTATTGTTAACTATAGTCAACCTAGTATCCTATGAAACACTAAAATTTGTTCTGTCTAATTGTATCTTTGTATCCATTAACTTTTGGTAGCTGTTTGAAGTATTATAATTTTATTCTTTTTTTAGGGCCCAACCAAAATGTTATTAAATCTGTGACTTATTTTCAGCTTATCCCTTTTCGTGTTCTTCTATACTTCCACTTTGTTATATATGATGTTTCTTTTTAAGTTTTATTTTTTTCCTTTTATTTAGTCATATACAGATTTGACACTTTTGGCAACTTATTTAAATAGCTACCATCCCTGTTGAATGTAAATGTCTTAAAGACAGAATATGTTTCTTATAACTTAGGGATAAAGACTCAATACATCAAAAAGACATAACAGCCCCCCGTGGCCATGAAACTAAAAAAAAAAAAAAAAAAAAAAAACTTCAAAACAAATGAAAAATATATTCACAGGTCTGAAAAGAGAGATAAATGAATCTAAATACAGCTAGACACATTAATGCCCTATTGTACTTCATAGAATAATTAACAATAAAAATAGCATAGGGAAAAATAAACAGGAAAAAACATGAAAAATGCTGTCAACAGCTCAATATGTCATTTATAGAATAAACTGTGGAACAACAGCAGAATGCACACTGTTCCTGATCAAATTGAATAAATACCAAAGTAGATCATGTCTTTATTAATATAACAAGCCTTAACAACTTTAAAAGAATTGAAATCTTCCAAAGTATGTCCTCTGACCATAGTGGAATTAAACTATAAATGAATAAAAGGAATACAGAGGGCACCAAAAAATGTATTCACATTTTAAGAAAGGAACAGAACAAGTTACATCTGACTTCTGGCAGTTACAAGAGGTGCTCAATGTGACTTGTATTCATCTTTTGTTATCAGTATAAATTGAGTATTACAACTTTAGTGTGGTTTTTCCCCTTAAAATATATATACATTACTTGGCACCCTCTGTATAACTGGAAAAATCACTAGATATTTAAAACTTTTATAAAGTAATTTATAGAGGAGGCCACAAACAAAATTAGAAAACATTTTGAAAGGAATGAAAATGGAAATACAACATATCAAACGCTGTGGAATGCAGTTAAGGTGGTATTTAGAGGCAACTTTATTGAACTTATAGCTGATATTAGAAAAGAAAGGTCTCAAATCAGTGGCCTAAGCTTGCACCTTAACAAATTAGAAAAATAAGAACAAACAGAGCAAGACAAAAAAGAATAGATAAAAAAGACAAAAGCAGAAATCAATAAAATTGAAAACCAAAAGCAGTAAATCAATAAAACCACACTTTATCCTTTGAAAAGACCATAAAATTGATAAACTTTTAGCCAAATTAACCAAGAGAATAGAGAGAAAACACAAATTACCAATACTAGGAATGTAAGCAGGCACATCACTACACACCCCACATACATTAAAAGGGTAAGGTAGAATATTACAAAAAGCTTCATGCCCCTAAATTCTACAACTTAAATGAATTGGAAACATTCTTTCAAAGACATCAACTTCAATAAACCAAAAAGAAAACTGAAGAAGAAAATGATAAATTGGGCATATTTTAATATACGTTAAAATATTTTAATTCATGATTAAATATTCCAACAAAGCCATAGCTTGGATGACTATACTGTTAATTTTATCAAATATGTAAGGAATATAATCAAGTCTACACAAATCTTAAAGGAATCATAAGAGAAGAGGACACTGCCCAATGTATTTTATGAGACCATCATTACCCTAATACCAAAATCAGATAAAGACATTTCAAGAAAAGAAAACTGCATATTAATATTTTTTATAAATATAGTCATAAAAATCGCCTTGTAATATTGGCAAACTAAATTCAGCAATTCATAAAAAGGATTTCACAGGAATATGAGGGTATTTTAATATTTGTAAATTAATCAATGTAATTGAGCATATTAGACTAAGGAAAGAAAGACAAGTGATAACCTCAAGAGTTGCAGAAAATACATTTGAAAAAACCCAATATCTCTTTTTCATAAAAAATAAACTCTCAGGGGGCACCTGTGGCTCAAAGGAGTAGGGCACCAGCCCCATATGCTGCAGGGTAGTGGGTTCAAACCCAACCCTGGCCAAAAACTGCAAAAAAAAAAAAAAAAGGAAAAAAATAAAAATAAAAAATAGATAAACTCTTGGCACACTAGGAATAGAGGGAAATATTTCTGGCTTAATTAATGGTGTATACTAAGAAATCTATGACCAACATCCCATTAAATGATGATGAAATGGTTTCCTTCTAAGATGAGGGAAAAAAAGTAATAATGTCCCATCTCACCACTTTTATTAAACCTCATACCAGCTAGTTTGATAAAGCAGAAAATAAAAGGCATAGATATTTAAAAAGAAGAAATGAAACTGTCTATATTTGCTGATAACATGTTTATCTATGTAGAAGATCCCAAGGAATCCACCAAAAAAAAAGGCTATCAGAAGTAATAAATTATTTTAGCAAAGTTCTGGAACAAAAGATCAATATACAAAATTCCATCATATAGT
>CAUYRH010060252.1:0-22101 GCA_963574655.1 Perodicticus potto
TTCCTTGGCCAGGAAACGAATGAATGCAGTCCCTTCCGCCGGGGGGAAGGTGAATGAGTGCATCAATGAATGGACACAGTTCATCCATGGAATTCAGGCCTAGGAAATTCACAAGAAACTGACCTAGGCATAGGAAATGGGGTTCCACATTTAGTCCCAAGTGTAAAGTGAAGGAGACACCAAGGCACAAGTGTTTCCTCAGCAGTTGTCCAGCCTTTAATGCAATGTGTTTTTAATTTCAAATTTCACTTTTCTATTGTGTTGGTATGTAGGATAATGATTAACTTTGTTCATTAACCTGGTACCCTGCAACACTGCTATAATTTCTTATTAGTTCTAGGAGTTTTTTGGTTGATTATTTCATGTTTTCTACACAAGCATATCATCTGTGAATAAAGATTTATTTTTTCTTCCTAATACGTATACCTTTTTATACCTTTTATGGTCTGTTCTTATTTTTTTTCTTTCTTTCTTTTCTTTTTTTTTTTTTTTTTGAGACAAGAGTCTCAGTTTGTCTCCCTCAGTAGAGTGTCCTGGTGTCATAGCTCACAGCAACCTCAAGCTCTTGGGCTCGAGTGATCCTCTTGCCTCAGCCTCCCGAGTAGCTGGGACTACAGGCACCTGCCATGATGTCCGGCTACTTTTAGAGACAGGGTCTCACTCTTGCTCAGGCTAGTCTGAAACTCCTGAGCTCAAGCTGTCCTCTGGCCTCAGCCGCCGAAGTGCTTAGGAGTACAGGTGTGAGCCACACACCTGGCTGTTTTGTTCCTATCTTAATGCATCCAACGATGCTGAAAGGCTGCTGTGAGAGGAACCTTTTTGCCTTGTTTATTCAACTTACTAGGAAAGGTCCGGCTCAGCCTGGTCTCAAACCTCAGGCAATCCACCCGCCCTGGCCTCCAAGAGTGCTAGGATTATAGGCATGAGCCTCCGCACCTGGCAGTTTTGTTAATATTTTGTTGAAGATTTTTGCAACATTGTTTATGAAAGCTACTGGTATATAGTTTTCTCTTTTTGGCTTTTTACTTTTAATATCTTTGTCTATTTTAGGGCAATGTTATCCATGTAGAATGAATTGGGAAGCATCTCTCAAACTTATACCTTTTGGAAGATATGATAGAAAACTGGGATAATTTTTTTTCTTAAATAGTTCATATAATTCACCAGAAAACTCATGTGGGCCTGGTGCTTTCTATTTTAGAAAGTTATTAATTATACAGAGCGGCCACAAAGTTTTGTGCACAATGTAAATTCACTTTCTTTAATAGGTACAGGCTGTTTAGATTGTTTCTTCTGTGTGAGTTTTGGAATTGTAGCAAGGAATTGGCACATTTCATCTAGGTTATTAAATTTGTGGGCATATAGGTGTTCATGATATTCCTTTATTATCTTCTTGTTATTATGAAACGTGTGTTTGGTCTTCCTCCCAGTTTCCTGGTATAATAATTACTGAACTCTTAGGCCTGTTCAGGATGGTCAGTGTCTCTGTACACTTTTGAGTTGGCTGACGGCTGGCATCCCCTAGGGTGGCCTCAGGATGGCAGCTGGTCACTGGAAAGACCAAGGCAGGGTCAGACGGTTACAGCTTCAGCCCCATACCCCAGCCTTCAGGAGAGACTGCGGGGCAGAAGATTAAGCTGATCACCAGTGGCCGATGATTTAACATCATGCCGACGTAGTGAAGCTTCTATAAAAACCCTAACGGACAGGGTTCAGGGAGCCTCTGCACGGCTGCACTGTGGAGGGCCCTGGAGGGCGGGCGGTGCTTCTAGAGAGGTCAAGGACGCTCCCTGCTCCTTCCCCTGCCCGACCTGACTAGTCTTCTGGTGTTGCTCAGCGTCCTTTGTGATATCCTTTGTGATAAACCAAACATATTTCCTGAGTTCAATGAACTCCTAACAAACTGATCAAACCTGAAGAGGAAGGTGGTTGGCCTGAAGTACAGGTAAAACCACCTGAGGCTTGTAGCTGACAGTGGAAGTTGAGGGAGCTTCTTGGGGACAGAGCCCTCTACTTGAGTGATCTTATCTCCAGGAGGACAGTGTCAGAACTGAATTGGAGCCCAGCAGCTGATGACTTCTGTAGAACTAACTTCTCCCTCTCTCTCCTAACTCTGTACAGCCCTGCTGGTTAGCCTGGTACAATGACGTCTCCCAGGGGCAGGCTTCATTACGAACAGACTGCCCTGCCTTTTTCCTTTCTACCCCCTCTGCTAGAAGGGGAGAGGATTTTTCTTTATCTTTGCTGTGAGAACCTGGTAGAGCTCCTGGAGATAAATCTCACAAAAGCAAGGACCTCCATGATTGGGGCCTGCTGGAGGTTTTGTTGTTTGTTCATTCTTTCTTTCCTTATTTTTTTACTTTTGTTTTTAAACTTGCTGAATTAGAAAAGCCGTGCCTTGAGGTTGCGGCTCTCAGCCTCGTCCCGAGGTCCCAGTCACCTGTCAGTTCCTGCTGAGGTTGCCCCGCCCTGCTGCTGATTCTTGCTGAGGTCTCTGCTCCAGTGAACTGTGATTCTCGGCACCCGTCGCCTGTCTCCCCGAACGGTTTGCCCTGGGAACTCGCTCCTCTGCCGGGTTTAAGTGGAGTGGTGCATTTTTCTGTTTATTCAGCTTTTACTTGTCAGGATGGAGTGATGATGCCTGAGCTGGACTGGAAACTGGGATTCGGGTTTCAGTTCTGTTTTTCTTTGAGATGAATCTCAGTGTTAACTGAAAAAAATAATGGGGTTTGTAATTTAGAAAAGGAGAGCTTTAATTCTCACGAAGTCTTGGCCATTCTTGTGTGCTGGGAAACAGGGTTCCTGGGACACACGCATCGAAGGAGGGACGAAGGGAACAGGATTTTATGCTGAGCAGAGCGGCCACAGACATGTTTCAGAAGTGATGGGAGGGGCCGTGAGTGATTGTTACAAGAGAACCCATGGCCACGCACCGGGGTCGTTCTGTCCCTCTGTAGCAGCGGTTCTCAACCCTCCTCATGCTGCGACCCTTTAATACAGTTCCTCATGTTGTGGTGACCCCCAGCCATAAAGTTATTTTCGTGACTACTTCATAACTGTAACTTTGCCACTGTTATGAATCATAATGTTAACATCTGATATGTGGGATGTATTTAGGCGACCCCCAGGTTGAGAACCACTGCTCTTTGGGATCCTTGTTTAGAAATGCTGCCCGCTACGTCAGAGAGGGGAGCAAGGACGTGAAAACCCTCTCTGCACGTGTTCTGTAGACCCTTACAAATACTCATGGGCTGTGAGTTTTTATCAGGAGAGAATGTTGCTCGGCCCTTAGGAAATAAAGCCTCATGGCCATTTGCAAGGGAGGAGTGAAGGCCGCCTGCCGACACCTGGTTTCCCTCGTGTCCTCGGCAGTCAGAGCCCTGTTAGTGGGGGGGGGATGAGTGGGGGGTTTGTTGTTTTATTTTTAGTTCACATCAGCCATGGGTTCTGATTGATGTCCTCATCTGTATTTAATATTCTTTTGTCTGTTACAATAATTTCTATTTCAATGTAAACACTTCACTCAGAACTGCTGCATTATGAGACTCCTGCTTCCCTGCCCCTCACTTGGAAATGTGTGGTGGAGCCATCGCCCTTTGCATCTGGGTCACCATTGCGTCGTGTATTTAACCAGTAGTCACTCGGTGCTCAATGGGCGTCAGGCAGGGTCCCAGGCCCCGGGATGCGGAACGAGATAGAAAAGGCTTGGCTGTCCTGGGCACTTCTGCCCATTTTCTCTTACAAATTCCTTATGTTCAAGAGGGGAAGAGAAGAGAAGAGAAGTAAGGAATGATTTGTTTATTCACTGAGAGTTTCACTTAGGATTTTTTTCTTTTTCTTTCTTTTCTGTTTTGTTTGTTTGTTTTAGTGGGTGAAAACAGAACTACTTTCTTTAGCTTTGCCTATGTAGAACTTACTAAGTGATATGATTAAGCAAATGTTATGCACATATGTAAATATATGTTGGGTTCTTATTGGAATGCCTAAAAGTGACTTTTTTTCTTTTACATTTAGTTATTGAATTATTTAAAATAATTCATGTAGGGAGTTTTACATATGCACACGTATTTCTGTATAGGAATTTGTATGGGAACAGCCACCTGCTTTAAAATACCGCGTTAAAATGAATTAGAATAAGGAATACTGCCAAGGGCATTGACGCTGCTGCACGTGGTACTTCAGAGGTGTGTGAAGTGCTTCACTGACTGAGGGCAGAGGCTGCCTGATAGACTGAGATTGTCTGACACGGCCAAGGACTTGAGAGGCTGTGGGCCCTAAACTGCATTAGCCAAGGATCTTTTCTATTAAAGAAGCTCTTAACCTCCCATTCATTATAATTAAATACCAGTGCAGCCCCCAGCACTGTATGGAATCGGTTTGTTCAGGGCTTATCTGGAGGCAGAGAATACACTAGTGCAAGTGACTACTGGAAATCCTCTTGTGTCCCAGTGTTAAGCATTTCTTTCTTCCAGGAGCTGGAAATGCTTTTCTGGGGATGTATTAATCCCCTCAAGCCCTCTTTTGTAATAGGGCAAGAGTCTTTATCTCTTGTACGTTTATTTTTAAGTAGATGAAAAGCGGCATGAAGCATATGACAGTTCAGTGACTTACCAAAGGTCATTCCCAGAATTCATGGTGCTTGGAAACTTGCCCTCGGCTTCTCTGTGTATATGGTCTCAAGTTCAACCTCCTCCTGTCACTTCTTGATGTGTCTATGTGGCCGCTCTGCTCAGCATAAAATCCTGTTCCCTTCGTCCCTCCCCTGAGGTGTGTGTCCCAGGAACCCCATTTCCCAGCTCACAAGAATGGCCAAGACTTGATGGGGTAGGTTGATAAATATTTAACTTGAATAGGTTCTCAGAGAGCAAGGAATTAATCTTTAATATTTGGCAAATGTCATTTTATTTTATTTTGAAAACTAATAGTTTTAGGCAGTTGGGGTGCAAGTATGTAAGAGTGAATAAAGGAATTAAGAGTTCAAGGCATTTGAAGAAGAATTTAGCGTATATGCTAGGGTCCCCCAGAAAAACGATTGAATCTGGAACTTGGAATACATGCCTGTTATAAGCCGAAGCTGCCCTTGGAACTAGAGTGTAGGGGCCTTTAGACCCGCTTCCTGTTTGCTAAAGGAATTTTGTGAAAGTGTACCCCCTTGAACCTTTGTAAGTTAGCACCTGTGTTTTGTCATACACTTAACATTTGCACAATATGGAATTTGGGTTGATTTGAAATATTGATACATTAAAATAGAATTTATGTCACTCTTTTAAATGTATCCAATGGAATCTAAAACCCTAGAGATTTGATATCCACCATCACCCATGTAAAAATTCATTAATGGTTTCTCTTTTAATTTAATTTAATTTATTTGTTTTTGAGACAGATTTTCACTGTGTCACTCCAGCTAGAGTACAGTGGCATCATTCATAGCTCACTGCAACCTCAACCTTCTGGGCTCAAACGATCATCCTGCCTCAGCCTCCTGAGGAGCTGAGACTACAGGCCTCTCCCACCACACCCAGTTAATTTTTTCTATTTTTAATAGACACAGGGTCTCACTCTTGTTTAGGCTGGCCTTAAACTCTTTGAATTCAAGTGATCTCCTGCATCAGTGCTAGGATTAAAGATGTGAGCTGCTACACATAGCCAAGGTCTCTCTTTTTACCTCTCAGAAATGTTATATCATTTTCTTTTCTCCTTGAATTTGTACATCCAATTTGTCATACAAAATTTTTTCCTACTTTAATGTGTTTTTGTATTTGGAAGTTTTTTTCTGATCATCCTATTGTTAATATAATCCCTTGCAATAAAACAGTATGCATACATTTAAGTTTAAGTAAAATATTTCCTATATCCGGGTGGCACCTATGGCTCAGTGGGTAGAGCACTGGCCCCATATTCAGAGGGTGGCGGGTTCAAACCCGGCCACGGCCAAACTACAACAAAAAATAGCTGGGCGTTATGGCGGGCGCCTGTAGTCTTAGCTTCTTGGGAGGCTGAGGCAGGAGGATTACCTAAGCCTAAGAGCTGGAGGTTGCTGTGAGCTGTGATGCCACAGCACTCTACCGAGGGTGACAAAGTGAGACTCTGTCTCAAAAAAAAAAAAAAATTCCTATATCCATAAGGCTCTAATTATTAAGGAAAATTTCTTCCAGAGTGAGTTATCATTGTGATTATTAGTGGCACACACTTTTTCAAAGCAAGGTAAGTGTTAAACATTTTGTTAATTAATTATTAAACCTAAAAATGCTATTAGGAATGCATCCTTTAATAAGTATATGGGGCTTCCCCTTCAGTTAGATCATGTGCCTGTGGATGACTGCTCCCCGGGCGATGACAGCAAGCACAGATTTATCCTTGAGAAACCCTTTCCGGTGGATGAGTGATGGGGTTGGAAGGAAAGTTGCTTTCATAGTGTCCCTCAATTCTTTGAAATACTTCTGCGTAGTAAGCAAAAAGTCATATGGCAATCTGTAATCAAAAATTATTTTTCATACTCTGTATATTGGGAACTTGAGACTCAGTCTCCCTTCAATTTTGTTGAAAGCTGAGAATTGAAAACTGCCTGACTTCCATTGGAATTACTCACTTTCTCCGCTTATGTGAAGTTTACCAAAAAGCCTTTGCCTGGTCGTAGAGGAGGCTGTCAGTCAGTCATACCTGCTGCTTTTTCACCTGAAGGTACCTCGTTAAATGCCATGTGACCTGGAAAGGTTGGCGCAGCATTTTTATATCCCGGGCTTAAGGGTCTGGGTCTTTCTATAGTATGTGTTTATGTGTGTGGTGAAAATTGTGGATTTCTAGAATTAATTATTGTTTAAAAATATCTGACTTCACTCTTCAATTCAAAAAAATACACTAAAATCCTAAAATCTCTGGCCTCTGTGACATTCTGCCTTTTAATGCTGACAGAGAGAGCTAGGTAGGGTTTTCTGGGACTCTGCCAATTTGAAAGGAGGCGGCTATTTTCATCATGACATAAAGTTCCTTCCTTTTGCCTTTATTTATTCTTTTCTTGTTTTGAGGCAGAGTCTCACTCTGTTGCCCAGGCTAGAGTGCTGTGGTATCTTAGCTCATAGCAACCTCCAGCTCTTGTGCTGAACTGGGACTATAGGCCAAATGCCCGGCTGGTTTTTCTGGTTTTAGTAGACATGGTGTCTCACTCCTGTCTGGGCTGGTCTCTAATTCCTGAGCTCAAGCAACCCGCCCACCTTGGCCTCCCAGAGTGCTGGATTACAGGCAAGAGCCACTGCCCTGGCCTAGTTGCCTTGCTTTCGGGGTCACCCATGTGTCTAAATTCAGAGCATTTATTCCGTAGTCTGAATGTCCAGATTCTAACACGAGGTTTGCTTTTAACAGAAACTGGTGTGAGACGAGGAAAGAGAAGAAGTCCTACCATATGCCTTGACTGAGGAAATTTCTTGTACTGTATATTTGAATTTTTCTTTGTTTGATACTTCGTACCATAAAAAAATTTAGGATGGGTAAAATGTATATCTTTCTGTTGTAAAATAAAAGCAGAGCAATGTGAAAATCACAATGGAAACGATGAACAGGGTGAGGCATTGCTGGTACCTTCTGAGGCCGACACGTTTTAGAAAAGTGTCCCTGTGGAACTTAAGATCTAGAAATTGATGTTCTTAAAACTGCCACTGCTGAGTAGTCTGTGGTAATTCTAGACCTTGGAAAACTTAGTTTGCAGACGGCTGCTTTTGGATGGTGCTTCTCAAATATCTGCCTTTGTTTTAGAAGGAAACAAAGAAACCTATTAACAGTTTACATCTCTTCTCTCATTCATTCATTCATTTATTTTAAGACAGAATCTCTAACTCCTGGCCTCAGGCTATCCTCCTGCCTCAGCCTCCTAAGTAGCTGGGACTATAGGTGTCCACCGCCACCCCCACATCTCTAATTCTTCTGGGCATATGGTACACATTTCTGCTGTGGGGCTTTGTTCTTTTAGGTAAAAGTTACTTGCTAGTTCAGTAAAATTTGTTATTTATATAGTTAAATTGGGAATTACTCAAATATTTGGCTACTAGTTAGTATTGCATTAAGAAATCTGTCTGCTGGCTTGGCACCCGTAGCTCAGTGTGGTTAGGGCGCTGGCCACATACCCTGGGCTTGTGGGTTCAAACTGGCCTGTGCCTGCTAAAAAAAAAAAAAAAAAAAACGACGACGACGACTATAACCAAAAAATAGCCAGGCGTGTGGTGGATGCCTATGGTCCCAGGTACGTGGGAGGCTGAGGCAAGAGAATCGCTTAAGCCCAAGAGTTTGAGGTTGCTGTGAGCTGTGAGGCCACGACCCTCACCGAGGGTGACATAGTGAGACTCTGTCTCAAAAAATAAAATAAAATAAAATAAAATAAAAACTGCTATTTTCAGGAAGAATTCTTCTGTTAGTGGTTTCATTCATTGACACCTTTGGGTTTTTTTTTTTTTAATGTATAAATTAAGAATTACCTTTAGTTTGGTTTCATTGTGATCAGTGTAGTTTATATGTTTTTAATCTTCTTACATATAGTGATAGATAAAATGAATCTGTTTATTTTAAATAGAATTCACATGAATTTGTTTTTTTTTCCTACTTGTTGAGGTCTGTTCTTTTTCCATGAGAATGTGGAACCAATAGGTTTCAAGAGCTTTTGGATAATTTATTCTAACTGGGTTAAATTAGGAAAACACTTGGAAAATTTCTACTCAAAGATACAGAAAAGATACATTATTATTAAAACATTCTACACATTTCTTGTTAATAGCTTTATATATGTATATTTTTCTTTCTTACATCAGATATAGCAAATGTTTTTGGTTTTTTATTTCTGTGTTGTTTTTAAATTTTGCGTTTTTTCAAAGAATTTATTTCTACATGTTTTACTTCTTTATAATTTAAAAAAACAAATTTTTAGTTTTTTTGTGTAACAGTAAAATTATAAGGTATGCATTTTCCTTTGAATGTGAATTTGGGTAATTTTGAAGTATAATATTTATATTTTTTTCAGATTTTTCTGGAAGTTTATAATTTTTGATTTATTTTCTTTGCTATCCCAGAAGGTAGGTGAGAGAGTATTTGTCTTTTTAAATTTCCTTGAAGTTTTGATATGTGTTGGGATTTTAGTTCCAGATTATTGATTTACTTGTACCTTATTGTACCTTATCCTTTGTCACAGTCTCTTTTTCCAGTGTTTGTGTATGTATCCAGACTGTGTTTAGATTATTAAACTCAATGAATTCTTTTGATTTTCGTTGCTCCCCAGCAGGGCGTTCGGCCATTGGTTGCTCCCTTGTTCTCTGAATGGGATTTATCTCTTGGATGAGTGGGGCTGTCCTCACTGACGTGACCTTGGCTTTTGTCTTTGAATGATAGCTTGGTTGCCTGTAGGCTCATGGTGTTTTTGTTAAAGCTTAAACACCTCCATGTTCTGCCATACTCTAGAGCTGAGGAGAAATCCTAGACCAACTTGATTTTTGTTACTTTGAAGCCAGTCTATAATATATTTTTTTTTTTTTTTGAGATAAGCATGAAGCAAAATTGAGGACGAGAAAGGTAGGTTTACAGAGTAAGAGCAAGATACAGGCTTACAGAGCAAGGTATGTTTGCTATAGACAGCGAATGGGTCTCCACTGCCAGGGCTAGTAGGCAAAGAGACCCTTAATTTTTATTTGTACATTTTTGTGGCACTTTTTTTCTCTTTCTTTTTTTGAGACAGAGTCTCAAGTCGTTGTGTTGTCCTGGGTAGAGTGCCATGGCATCACAGCTCACAGAGACCTCAAACTCTTGGGCTTAAGCGATTCTCTTGCCTCAGCCTCCCAAGTAGCTGGGACTACAGGTGCCTGCCACAACGCCCGGCTGTTTTTGTTGTTGTTGTTGTTGCAGTTGTCATTGTTGTTTTAACTGTCCTGGGTGGGGTTCAAATCCTCCAGCCTCGGTGTACGTGGCCATCGCCCTACCCACTGAGCTATGGGCGCCACCCTTGTGGCACTTTCTATTGATCTTAAAAGCATGATATAAGCAGGTGTTGGTCACTTCAGTCTCATTCTGTGTGGATTTATGGCAAAAAACAGCTTAAAAGTTTTTTGGATAGATATGTATGTATTTTCTAGACAGTTTTGCTCTCTTGCCTGGGGTAGAGTGCAGTGGCACCATCATGGCTCGTTGCCACCTCAAAGTCCTGAGTCCAGACTGTCCAACTCCCTCATTCTCGTGGGGGGTTGAGCCTGCAGGCACCTGCCTCAGCTCCTGGGTCGCTTTTTTTTTTCAGTGGAGACGGTGTCTGGCTCTTACTCAGGCTAGTGTGAAACTACTACCTTAAGTAATCCTTCAGCCCTGGGCTCCAAGGGTTGCTAGGATTACAGCCTAAAGCCATCGTGCCTGGTAGATATTGCTTTTTTACTCCCAGTACTATTTGATTTCTCCATTTTTATATCTTACCATTTTTTTAAACCAGGCATTTATGTTTGTGATGAGTAGAGATATGCAACACGTAAGGATATGACAGTTTCGACGACCTAGAAAATAGCCGAGTTCTAGAGCTAGTCCTTTGAGCCCTGGCCAAAAGTCACAGAAAGTTTGGAAAGTATTGGGCTGTTTTAGGAATTTTCAGTCACATGAGAGACCATTCGGTGCATACAACTTAAGATGTGGGTTTTACTTTCCTAGCCCACAAGAGATTGGCAAAAATCAAATTAGAAGTGAGATGGGAGTTGTGAGGAGCAGGCCCAAGATAGCTTGCATAAGTGACAACCTGCTGATTTTGAAAGAGGCAGAATAATTTAAACAAATCCAAGCACTTTGATGACTCCTTGGTTTAGGATAAAAGCTGCCTCCACACCACCTTCAGAGGCCTTACCAAAGACGAAGAAGTTCTGCTACACTTGAGCCATTTGAGGTCTAGGCGATGACCCAGATACTCAGGGTCAAATCATAGTACACTCCACTCCAGCCCCCAGGAAAGTATGCCACTACTTTTAGGAACATTTCCCTTGAATGTAATTACATTTTAGAAAACTGTTTGGGACTCTGTAGAAAAAGGCCTGGCCTTTGGGGAGAATTCTTTTATGGAGAACATCTGACAGCCACCCCAGCCACAGTGTTGGTTAAGTGTGATATTAGTGTATAGTTTCTATGTTTTATATGTGAGTCACCTCCCTACAGTTGTAAGGTTCTTGAGGTCAGGGACTAGATTTCATGCTTCTCGATATTACTCAGTCAATGAACATTTCTGATGATTGTCTTGATTATGAGGGCGTAATTCTCAAAAGTCAGAAATACCACTATGCCTGTAATTAAATTTGAAATTAAATCCGTTTGGCAAGAAATCATGACTTCAGGCACTTGTTAAAAAAATGATACTAACACAAGCATTAGAGTTGGTGAGTGGGGAATTGGTATTTGCTCAGGGTAAGTTCTGAAAGACTTCTGATTTGATTAATTTTCATTGTTAAAGGGGAACAGACTGGATATTAGTTGTATTAGGTTTCATCCTGACGTGAATGAAAATGCCTTTTAGGATAAGAAAACGAATACCTTCCATTTATATAGGCCCTTTCTTCCGAAGAGTTCAAAGTACTCTTCAGAAATTATCTCATTAATCTCTTTGGCTTGCCTGCAGAGTGGCTAATGGGAAGTGGTTTTGTGTGTATGTGTGTGGATTCCTTCTCTCCTGCCCTGCTCACCCTCCCTTTCTCCATCCCTCCCTCCAGTTTTCTTTTTATTTTATATGATACGATGCAAGCTATTTTCTCAGTCTTACCTTGACTGCAGCTTGGCATTTTGTTAAGCCTCGTGTTTCAAGGAATTGCATACCATGTTTAGAATATTAAGCCAAATTTATTCATAAAGACAGAGCTTTCTGGAAAAAAATACAGCTTATGCCTACCCATACACATCAGACCATTAATGAAAAATTGATATCAGAAATGCTGTCAGAACTTGAACTTTAGAAGTCCTGTTTTGATTTTTCTAATAGAATCTGATTTCTTAATAATTGCTTTTATTTTCATGCCCACCCTTGGGCTGAGCAATTGCCTAGGTGACAAAGCAAATAATTGATAGGAAAAGTGAAAATTGTGAGAAACGTTATTCCTAATGTAACATTTTCTTTTTATGGAGCAGCCACATTAATTTTCTATCGTCTTCATTTCTTTGCTAGAACTTACTCATTTGGGCAGCTGTTTATGCATTGTCTGTCACTTTCTTTAATTGATATTCGTCTTCAGCAGCCATCAATGCCTTTGTGGGTTGTTCTCACAGCAGCTGCATTTGGCAGTAAAGTGGCTCACAGCAAAACTACACCGTTTTGATCTGGGTTGTGGCAGAATCTTTAATGGATTTCCTGATTGATTAAAATAGAAAGGCTTCATGAAGGCAAAAGAAAACTATTTCATCTCTTCTGTCTCCTAAAACACTGATTCTGAAGTTTTTCTCTTGGTTGTGCTTTACTTGTGTAGTGCAGGGGTTTTTTTATTTTTTTTTTCTTCTCAAAAGAATGAAAGGATTTTGCTTCCGTCTTTCTTACTGTCATCTTGGACCAGGGTTGCAGGCGTGGTCAGGCCGGGAAGCTGTGCTCGGTTATCCTGAGACCCTGTTTCATACCCCTGCTGATGTCAAGGGGAGCTCCTTATCTGGGCCAGGCCTTACTGTGGTTCTTTATAAATGCACTAAGCTGGGAGTGTTAAGATTTCACAAGGCAAAGACTTGTGTGGGGATTATTTCATAGTCCTCCTCATTCTCTACCCAAGACGAGGCTGGGCATCATTCGTGCAGAACTAGCCCTACTGCTGACGATGGGTTTCACGCAGCCCCCGCCAGGCTCTTCAGACACTACACGATGTTCACAGCACACTCCCCACCCTTGGACAGAAATAAAGGGCTGAGTTGTCATTAAGCCAAAAGTCTGTAATTTTATTTGAGCAAAGTCAGACACTGAACTTTCCTTATTAAATAAAGTGAGTGTCAGTTTTAGACAGAGATATTGCTCATGTTTTACAACATTACATATTTTCTGCTCTTTTTTTTTTTTTCCCAGAACATGTATGATATGTCATTTGGTAATTTGGTAATGAAGCACACAGATCTTATTTGGGGACAATAGGTTACTGGCATAGTTTGTTAATTTTTGTTCCCACAAAGAAGGAAATACTGGACCTGCACTGGGTCTCCCATAACATGTACCAAAATAAAGTGTTTTTCTTTTTCCTCACCAAAAAAAAAATCTTTATTCTTCAGCAGGTACATGTACACTGGCCATCCCTGTTCTTCACGGCCACCAAAATGAAATGTTTGCCATTGTCCTGAACAAGAGTAAGAGATTGCTGGCATTCTAACCTAGAACTCTGTTTATTTGTCTTATGGGGGCTAGCTTATAAATGACAGTAGTTGGGGATAAAGAGGAGGGAAGTTATCATTTATGTTCTTGTCTTGATTTGACATTTGAATGGACTCCTCAGGCATCTTGGGTCTGTTCATAGCCTGAGGCATGAGAAATAGACAGATCCTGCCCCTGAAGCCAGAGCCGTGTGAGGAGGTGGGTCCCACCCTGGGGGCTGAGGCTCCGTGGCATTCGTGGGTCATAAATGTGGCAAAGACTTTGGTTTCCATCTTCACATTCCTGCCCAAGCCAGATGTGGCAGAACTCAGGCACATAATCCATGGTTTGGGGGGAGGAGATACACTATTGGGAGGAAGTAGAGTGTTGTCACATCGCAGTCCCTGAGGTCAAATTACTTCAAGTCCAATACTGGTACACACCAGGTGTGTGATTCCGGCAAACTCCTTAGATTTTAGCTCTTATGATTTTAGCGATCTCGTTTAGTGCCTATTTGTTTTCTCTTTGGGGCTCAGAGGCTGTCACCCTCCATCAAGGATCTTACTGGTTAAGAGGGCACATGAAGTATCTGTGTTCCACAGTAAGGGGTGCACGCACGCTCGTGCGCCTTAATTAGAAGATGAAGAAAAGGGCCTATTTTTAGGAATATCATGGAAGGGCTTTTCTGTTTAAGTTTTTGTTTTAAAGAAAGAAAAGCAATCAAATGCAGGGCCATTAATGTCATGTTGAATTTCAGAAGTTAAGTATTTGAGAGCTGTGTATACCAAATTGCCCCCTCCACCAAGGAAATGCAAATCTGTCAACTGTTTCTGTGAGTAAAACATGGCAAGTTGGATTCTAGGTGCCCAGAAATCTTCCCTCAGTTAGGCCAGACTGTCAGAATTACATCTGGACTGCATTGTATTAGCTCCCCGTAGAATTGCTTTTTTGAACTAAGTTTTGGAAAAATACCCTTCACCTATGTTGAAGGACACTCTAAGAAATGCCCGAGAAAGCACCTGGCCGTGTATAGCCAGGGGTGTGGCTCTGTGAGAACCCAGAACCCATGGGGCTGGCTCTCCCGGGATCCCTGTGGTTACTCGGGTGAGGAGAGACACGGCACGTTCTCTTTTTTGGCAGATATGTTTAGGGTCAGAGGTTTGTCCCCCCTGGACAAACGCGTATGGGGGACTTCCTGGCAGGCAGTTTGTGACCTGTTCTCACTCCTTATTTGAACCTACTGCTCTTTTGTTTCTCTCTGTCTTTTTTTTTGTCTCCTTATTTTAAAATTTTTTGGTTTTTGTTTTTATTGTGTACAAAATCTTTTTGGACAATAGAATGGAATAAAACATAGAATATTTTCACTTTAGTTCCCATAACCTGTTTATTGGGGTTTTGACAGTGGTTGACAATTCTTACCTAAACCAATGAGAAGAAGTTGCAGAATAATGTTTTTCTAATTCTACCCCCTTCCTCCTTTATTGTTGGTTAAGGTCAAGTTTCATCTTAATCACCAGGGTCCATTTCATTCCTTTGAAAAGGCAAGTTAAATGATTCTTTTTAATAATCTTTTTCAAGATAAAGAAGTTGGTGTCATAGCCGTTTGAATGATGACAAAGGAGTTTTTCCTCTCCTTTGGCTTTTTTTTCTTCTGATTGTTATTGCAGAGTCATGAGATTGGCCAGATCCACTGTGCCTCAGTCAGCTACAGACGTTTTTCTTTTTTGATGCATAAACTCTCACAACTTTGTTCAGTAGCAGTTTTTCAGCTCGTGTCCTGACACAACCCTATAAATCTTTGAAAGCTTTCTTGGTTTCAGAACAAGATGTCCCAGGCACATACTGAACTTTTTCTGAGTGTTGAAGTCAGCCATTTCTTTAGGGATTCCAGTTTCTACTTCGGAGAACAGCTGCTGGGGTGCCCACTCCTAGGGTTCCCACCACTGCTGGGGTGCCCACTGATAGGGTGGCCACTGCTACTGGGGTGACCACTGATGGGGTACCCACTGCTGCTGGGGTACCCACTGCTGCTGGGGTGCCCACTGCTGCTGGAATATCCACTGATGGGGTGCCCACTGCTGATGGGGTGCCTATCACTGTTGGGGTGCCCTATGTGGCTGGGTACCCACTGCTATTGGGGTGCACACCACTGCTGGGGTGCTCACCACTGCTGGAGTGCTATTGCTTCTAAGCCACTTATTTCATAAACACAGTGCTTACATTTATTGTGATTTCATAATTATCTTTCTCTTCCCTTACACTGAAAACCTTGATTCCTAAGACGATTAACAAATGATTTGGTTTATTCTCTTAACTTACTTGATTTATTTGAAAGCATTCTGACTATAAATCCTTCTTAATAAAAGCATTCTGAGTACAAAACATTAATAAAGACATTTTAAACTTCAGTCAGTTTTTTCATTAGTTATAATGTAAATAATACTGTTTCAAAACTTCTTTCAAGCAAATCAAATAAGTAATAAATAGAATAAGTAAAACTATTTGCTATGGTCTTAGAGAGCAAGCACATGGCTCCCTGTGGGGGCAAGGATAAAAGTAAGATTTATCTGTGTACACTTTTCTATATTCATTTAGATTGAAGAGTCGTATAAATGTAAACATGTATACATATAAACTCAAAAAAATACATATACATTTTTATTTATGTAGAAAGCTTAACATGTAAATGTGAATAATTTAAAATTTTAAACCCTAAAATTGAAAACGGGTATGCTATAGCAGTAACTTTCATTATTGCATTTGTGGGTTTTCTTTTGGAAAATATGAATATGAATAAGCTTTTTGTAAAGCAAGTTTGCATATGTCTGTGAATCTTCCACACTTGCTCTCAGACATAAATAGGGAACTGTATACACTGCTCTCTGCATCTTGTTTTTATTTATGTGGCAGCATATCCCAGCTCTTAGAGATTTTTCTTTCTTTAACAACTGCACAGTACATCATTATGTGGCTATTATTATAGATTATGCCAAGATTTCTCTGCTTCTCGGCATTTTTGTTTTCAATCATTTGAAGTATAAAGTGGCATTGTAAGGAATAACTGAATAACGTAGGTACATAGGAATGTCAGTTTGTGCTTCTGGCTGCAAACTCAGAAGTGTCTCCATAAGTGTTGTACTATTCTGCTTTTCCACTGTGTTGTCAAACTATAAAATTTATCTGGTCTTATAGATTAGATATAGATCATGATAGTTTTGATATGTGTTCCTCTTGTTATGAATGAAATTAAGAGGATCTTTTTTTTTTTTTTTTTTTTTTTTGCAGTTTTTGGCTGGGGCTGGGTTTGAACCCCCCACCTCCGGCACATGGGCCTGGCGCCCTACTCACTGAGCCACAGGCGCCGCCCAAGAGGATCTTTTATTGAAAGTCCAGTTACTTATATCTTCTTTTCTGTGAATGATCTAGTCCTATAAATCTTTTATTTTTCTATTTGCTATTTGGTCTTTTAACTTACCCAGAATTTCTAGGGCTCTTCATATATTAACCCTTTACCAGCAATATATTTTTTCCCAGTTTTTATTTGTATTTCCATTTTGTCTTTGATGTATATGTGTATGAATTATGTAGAACTTTGTATTTATGGATATATTTGTATTTATGTTAAAATATTAGTCACACAATAGTTTTCATAGTCACATTTATTAATAATTTATTTTATGGCTTCTGGAGTTTGAATTGTAATTAGAAACTCTATTTTATATAGTTTGGTATTTTATATTTACTTCTTTGATACACTCAGATTTTATCCTGTGTGAAGTATGGAGTCTTTTTATCTTTTAATAAATGGCTTTCTCATTGTCCCACCACATAATTTAGAAATTGGCCTTACCTTACTCTTTTTTTTTTTTTTTGAGACAGAGCCTCAAGCTGTTGCCTTGTGTGGAGTGCTGTGGCATCACAGCTCACAGCAGCCTCCAACTCCTGGGCTCAAGCGATTCTCCTGCCTCCGCCTCCCAAGTACCTGGGACTACAGGCACCTGCCACAACACCTGGCTGTTTTTTGGTTGCAGCTGTCATTGTTGTTTGGCAGGCCCGGGCTGGATTCGAACCGCCAGCTCAGGTGTATATGACTGGTGCCTTAGCCGCTTGAGCCACAGGCGCCGAGTCTTCCCTTACTTTTTGTATGCCATCATTTGTTACATTCCCAAACATAGTTAGGTCTATTCATAAACTTTTAGGTTTTCTCTACTGTTTGCCTATTTGCTCACATGTGGTACCTGTTTACATTGTTTAATTCTCTGTTGTTTAATGTCAAGATCATGAAATGACCTTTGCACTCTTTCTGTTTGCATTTTTCTTGTGTACCATTGCTCCTAACGTAATTTTTTGATCTTATTCATTTTTCATTAGGTGTCTCTTGTAGTGACATAGAAAAGGGTTTTCCTTCATGGGTCTGCGGT
This sequence comes from Perodicticus potto, assembly GCA_963574655.1. Classification (NCBI taxonomy): domain Eukaryota; kingdom Metazoa; phylum Chordata; class Mammalia; order Primates; family Lorisidae; genus Perodicticus; species Perodicticus potto. The sequence goes on from CAUYRH010060252.1 coordinate 17,731, forward strand.
TACTGAACGAAGTCCTTTTGTATGTATTGATAAGACCAGTGTAATTGCTTTAGTTCTGTGGTATTAATTTACATCTTCTGTGTGCAAGCATGTTTGCTGTTTTAAAGGATCTTTCCCCACTTTGTTTATCGAGCAATGTTTTGTTGTTGTTGTTGTTGTTGTTTTGTGCTTCTATTGTGTTTAGAGGTCTAAACTTTGATTAGTGGTTACTTCTTATGAGCATAGAGTCCCCAAACCTCTGTCCCCTTTTCCTTTCCTGTAGACCATGGCTCTTGGTTTCTGTAATGAACAGTAGTGACAGTAACTTGTAATGTCTACCCGTTTCTTCTCTTTCTCCTCCACCTCTACCTTTGGCCAATTGTGTGATGTCCCTTAGTATCTCTTTGTATCCTTCAATAAGATTTACCAGGTTAGAAGGCCACCGTTCCTGCCCGACCCAGGTGTCTACGAGGTGGTCTGTGAGCTGTGCTGCTGCCACTTGTGCGTGCGAGTAGCACCCAGTCACTGCACAGGCGGCTCTGTCCCCGCTCACGCTGACGCCTTGCTTCTGTCGGGCGTCCCTGTCCCCACTCACGCTGACGTCTTACATCTGTCAGGCGGCTCTGTCCCCGCTCACGCTGACGTGTTACGTCTGTCGGGCGTCTCTGTCCCCGCTCACGCTGACGTGTTACCTCTGTCGGGCGTCTCTGTCCCCGCTCACGCTGACGTCTTACGTCTGTCGGGCGTCTCTGTCCCCGCTCACGCTGACGTCTTGCCTCTGTCGGGCGTCTCTGTCCCCGCTCACGTTGACGTCTTGCCTCTGTCGGGCGTCTCTGTCCCCGCTCACGCTGACGTGTTACCTCTGTCGGGCGTCCCTCTCCCCGCTCACGCTGACGTCTTACGTCTGTCGGGCGTCTCTGTCCCCGCTCACGCTGACGTCTACTTCTGTCGGGCGTCCCTGTCCCCGCTCACGCTGACGTCTATTTCTGTCGGTGTCTCTGTCCCCGCTCACGCTGACGTGTTACTTCTGAGTGAAATGTACTTAGGCGTCTCCAGGTCTTTCTTGCAAAAGTTTGTCCAATCATTTCTTAGTTAGATTTAAAAACTGGTCCTTTGGTGGATTTCTCCGGAAGGGCTATCAGGGAAAAATACTCCCTCCAAGCAGGTGTACCTGGCTCATTCCTTCTTCCTTTGTAGGTACGGCTGCATTATATTCGGGCATTGAATGCTGATGTTAAAGTCAACTGCAACCTGTTTGCTCTCCCTTATAAGTGGCTTAGTGTTTGTGTCCAAAGGAATTGTTCATCCTTAAAGTTCATCGGTTTCCCTGAGCACACATTTTTGTGTTTCAGACATACATTGTGCCATCCAATTCACAGCTTAGAGCAGGGATGGATGAACTTATAATGTAAAGGACCAGAAAGCAACGATTCTCAGCTCTGTGGGCCATGTGGTCTCTGCCAGAACATCTCACCTCTGCTGGTGAGGTGTGAAAGTGGCCTCACGTGCTTCCTGTATAAGCAGATAGAGCTGAATTTGGCCAGTGGGGTAGTTTGTCAACCATTATTTAGAGAATTACTTTATTTTGGGAAGTTTGCTTGCATTAGATTGCAAATATTTGATCTGTTCCATTACTTTGGTTTTTTAATTTAAGTGGAGAGGTATGTATTTATTTCTTTATCCTGTCTTTTTTTTTTTTTTTTTTTAATATCTTTCACTTTTGGTCATACCTATCTGATTTTTATACCGTTTCTCATTTACTGTGCTTTCTGGAGTCTGTTTTCCTGTATGTGTCTTGTACTTTACTCTTCATTTTCATTTCTTTCCTCTTTTCTTTTTTTTTGTTTTTAGATAGGGTCTTGGTCTGTTGCCCCAGGCTGGAGGGCAGTGGTGTCTTCATAGCTCACAGCGACCCCAAACTTGTGGGCTCAAGTGATCCTCCTGCCTTGACCTCCCAAGTAGCTGGAACTACACTCACATGCCACCACGTCTGTCTAAGTTTTCTGTAATTTGTGGAGATGGAGTCTTACTCTATTGCCCAGGCTGGTCTTGAACTCCTGGCCTCCCAAAATGCTGGGATTACAGGATTGAACCATCACACCCTGCCTACTCTTCACTTATTAAAAATTTTCTTTTTCATTCTTCACAAGCTTTGTGCATTTTCTTTCCCCCTCCTGTTGTCTAGTCATACCTCAGAATGTTTGATTGTAGTTTTCTAGCTTTGTGATTGTATTTTTCTTGAAAATTTTCTTCTGAGAAGTAATTATTTTTTTCTAACAGTGCATGTGAGTTTTAGTTGCTTTTTTTGCTCACATTCAAATTATTTGTGTTTTTGTGAACTTTCCACTACCAGGGGGGTCCTGTGGGGGAGTAGACTTACAGCAGCCTTCCTGGTTTCTGCGCATCCCACAGCTTCCTCCCTTGCTGCTGGAACCTGCAGACTCTGCTACGTGGCCTGGACTCCTTGCCCACTTGCGCCTCTGCCCCTGCCTCTCCTGGTGCTCCCTGCTCTACCGACTCCTCCTCAGACCTGCCAGAGCCTTCCCACTGAGCCTGGGTCCCTCTCCTCTGTTGGTGAACATTTGCCAGTGTTTTCTGGTCTGTCGCTGACAGAGCCTCCCACTCCCTACCCTGTTCTTCCCTGTCACCTCCTGTCCCCTGCACACAGTCACCATTTCCCGAGCCATTGATTCTGATGGTGTGGGTGCGCTCCCGCTTGCATTATTGGAAATTAACATCACCAGAGGTTGTAGTTATTCTTCCATTTGCTTTTCATGGTCTTTAGGAGGAGAAGAAAGAAGACTCCATCTGGACAGTTCCCATACTCCTTGTAGAACCTGGATAGATCCCACGTACTCCTTTTAAATTACATGGACATGAACTTAATTTAAAAATGCTGAATATTAAAATAAATGACACCAAGGCTTGAAAAAAAAATTTTGGTCCCCAACCCAAATATTGAGAATGTTTAATATGCATTGAATATATAATCTTCAGCAGAACTGGGTACAGTGAGCATGAATACAAAGTATGTTTGATAATTCCTTCCTTTCCCGACTTCCTTTTGCCAAGTGCACAAGATAGGGCTTAATGAACTTGACTAAAATCTTCTGGGAAATAGTGATTTTTTTTTTTTAACATGGTAGTAAGTAGTTCCATTTAATGCAAATGGTGTAGTAATCCAAAGAAACTTTCAAATTATTTGGGGCCATTTATGATTTATCAGGAATCACCATTAGTGAAAATTTAAATACTAAGAGAAGTACAGTTGTATACACTTCATAAACGTCCCAGGTAGCCAGAGGAGCTCCATTTTCCCCCATCTTCATTATTCTATGAAATGTGCTTTATGTCTCCCAAGTCTAGTGGCATCTTACATTTGGTGCTATAAATGTCTCCCATCAGAAGGCCAAATGAGGAAGTCACAATTAGGGAGACGTTGGCCACATGTGATGCTGACGGACTTGCTCCGTCTCAGTCTTTCTCATTGGTAATTTTCAGACATGCTTTCCATGTGAGTTTGAAGGCAGCTTGCAGAATCTGTGCTGACACGTCGTTTTCTATATAATGTGGAAGAAACATTGATAGAGAAATTTTGACTGACCCGAAGCTGCCCGTGGATGCGCAGGAGTGACCCAGGGTGCGGCTGTCATCCGCACTGCACTCTGTTCCTACCCTCGGATTACCTGTCAGTTAAAAACAAATCGTGGTAATCTGGGGGAAAAGCAGTACGATAGAGCCTGCCCACAGCAGCTTACTATCGATCTCTTGAGAGAGTGGCACACGTAGGTTGCTTAAGTACGGAACTCCTGCCGTCCAAACACGGACCTGAAATGTGACTCTGTCTGTTTCCGCTTGTTGTGTGCTTTCTCTCACAGGACACGGTCATCCCCACGCTGTTGGTTCAGCTTCCTCTCGCTGGACACGGTCATCCCCACGCCGTTGGTTCAGCTTCCTCTTACTGGACACGGTCATCCCCATGCCTTTTGTTCAGCTTCCTCTTGCTGGACACAGTCATCCCCACACCGCTTGTTCAGCTTCCTCTTGCTGGACACGGTCATCCCCACACCGTTGGTTCAATATGTACCATGTACTGGGCACCGTTAGGTGATGGGGTTTCAAACCTGAATGGGAGACTGTGCTTTTTCTGGGAGACCTCACAGCTCAGGAAGGGAGACAGCATGAAATTGTTGGGGCTTATTTGTAAAGTTCATTTCTGTTGTGGTGAGTCCAGTTCCAAGTTACATAAATACCAACACTGAGCTGTGCGTATAGCTATTTGTGTGGCTTCTAGCTTCATGTGTATTTCCTTTGCAAAGATTTATAAAGCAGCAAGAGATTAAAGTAGTCTGGATTGTATTTAGAATTTTAAAACATATATTTTTGCCCCGT